>UELV01083577.1:0-10676 GCA_900490015.1 Megastigmus stigmatizans | reverse complement strand
CTGTATATATATGTAACGAAGTTTCCGTGTTTCCTCTCCTTTGTTGTCTTTCTTTTTCTGATGCTGCTTCTTCGTTTCTCTTACCCAGTTTTTCCTGGCTTGCGACTACTTTTTGAAGAGAATGCGTTTCTGAAGAAACTGTTCGATTATAGAGAAAGTTTCACTGATGAGCAAATAAATTGTATATGTAAATAAATTTACTTAGTTCTTAATTTGAAATATTACATTTGTAACTAAACTGTTTTTTTCTAAACTCTTGGAGTTACTGCAAGGCGATAAAAATTTCTGGGATGAGCAAATTCTATCTCTAAAGGTCTTGAATGTAAGTTGGAATGAAAGTTTGGCTTTGGATATCGCTTATATTTTTAATAGATACTAATTTATGGAAATAATTTTCATTTGTCTTTATATAGAAAACCTTTTATTGAAATAAAGGCACTGGCTTTGTTTTTAGCTCAAAAATATATTTGCCTATATAAAAATTCAACTGGTGCAATCCTTGGGTCTAGCATTTAAATAAAAGACAATGTAAAAGAAAATCTCTAAATTCGAATCAGTCAAAATCAGTGATCGGTGACTTGATTGATTCAAATTTAGTTTATTTATCGAGTACAGAAGAATATTTTGTGAAAGTAAATAAATTTGCAAAGTATTGATTATATATTATTAACTTGGCAATAAAGAGATGTACATATTTTAGAGAAAGTTACTACAATCTTTGTGATTGTTCAAATTACTTTTTTTCTTACTTACGTGTAAAAGTAAACAAAAAACATCTATACGCAATATAATCTCTGTTCTATGGTGTGTAATACATTATAATATATTCAATTAGACAATTTTCGTTTACGATCCCACTAAAGAACTAAAATAATAAGTGTTTTATACTTTCTCCCTTTTTGGCAAACAAACATTTTTCTCCGGCATCTTTAAATTCTGAGACTTATTAAGACATCGTTTGTATAAAGCGCAAGCTTAGTATACGCAGAGTACATAAAAGAGTAGTTATGCAGTCATAAAAAATTGCAAAATGGCACCACACTTACACAACGGCGAATGATGAATAACGAGTACATAGCTGCGAAATAAGTTAGCCGTGAAATTCTATATTACTGTATTAATATCATTCATATTGATTTTTATTTCTTTTTAAAAAAAGGCTAGTGAATATTTTGAACAATTGGATGGGATGCATATGTCGCGTTTTTAAATTATTTTTGTACTTTTACAAGAACTCATGATAACAATATTTTTTGCATTTTTCATATTTAAAAGGGAAACTTGTTTCATTTTCTTTTTCCAATTTAAAGGCAGTCGGAATATTTCTAAAATATAGAATCGTAAAGCACAAATGTTCCCAAATATTAAGAAGTTCCAGAATGCAATCAATAACTCCGCGCAGTAAAAATAAAAATGCGAGAAACATCGAGCAATACGTAATTATGGAACAAAAAAAACGAATTATTGAAATATTCACGATCTAAAGTCTTAGTAAAAATATTTTCATTGGATGCGAAACGAAGCGTGTACGTCAGATATAACTAACGCGCCGAGCAATAAAGATCAGCTAAGTGTGTATACTTGTGAATGAAATGCTGCGGTTACGGTGCGGAATCGCGCATATACAACGTTATGCTCGTCCAAGTTTTCTTTGAAGTGTATATTGTTTTACTTTAAACAGTTAGAATTATGCGGACATATTCATTTGAATAACAAAACAGGATCTGAGTTGGCGAACTCTTCTAAATTTCTGGCCATTGTTGCAGAGGATATTTTTCTAGGTTACACTCTGCGAACGCCTAATTCTTTACAGGCCCATTCTCAAAATTTCGCTTCATAACGTCGCAATAATTAAACGGCCAAATGCTCATTACAAAGTTTATCGCGTGCATAACCTACTCTGTCTTGCTACTTTTAAAAAAAAAGTTTTACGCAACAAAGTTTATTAAGTATTAAATTTCTGTTCTAGAAGTATAAACTCGCGTAAAGCGTTCAATTTCAGGGAAAACTTAAGAAAAAAGCTTTACTGGGAAAAAGCGATTGCAATGTACCGCATTTCATAAAATCGCATTATCACTGCTACATCGTCTTGATCATAAAGAGCCCATACTCTCAATACTCATTAATGTATCACGTTCAATAATTACCTCTGAAAATCACGAATCAATAAGCCAACAAATTCCATCCGTCAAAAGTCATAAATTAAACAAGGCGGAGCAACGTTTATGCAAACGGCTCGACCTCGATAATAGACAAAGCCATAAAGACCAACTAAAAGCGCACTTTTCCCTATCCGAGGAAGAAAAAGCCAAGAGTCACCACACACACGCACACACACATATATATAAATAACGATAAAAACGCACCCAACACACCGAGATAGATTTTATTAAAGCGTGAAGAGAGAGTAGAGAGAGAGAGAGAGAGAACGGCGAATCGCCGCTGGTTTTTGGTCGGCAGTGCCAATGGGGCGACGGCACGCGGCCACCGAGGGGCGGTACTTATTGATCTCTCCCTCGCGACTCTATATACTGCGTCGGACGCGAAACGAAGAGACGCTGCTCGTGCGGGTGAGAGAGGAAGCCCGGCGCAGTTCCGCGGGAACATTTGAATTTGCCGCCTTTTTGCGCGAGGTCTCAGCGCGCCGCCGGGTGGCGCATGCGCTCTGCCGCCATTTCGAGCGGAGGATGGGATGTTCCGCGCGCACTCTGGATTTTATTACATATATATATACCTATATATATATATGTGTGTAGGACGCGATGGAGAGAGAAGGCCAAGATATTGCGTGGATGCTTGTATAGCGATTTTTCTGCAGTGTTTGGGGGCTACGATGGTTTCGTATATACTGCCTCGTACATGCAACGTATAACTACGTTGGACGCTTTTAAGAAACAACGAACTTGCCAAGCCTTATATTACATGAATTAATGCAGCACTCGTTTTAAGATAATTTCCATTAGATATTTACTTCTTAATATTTACTTCGTTAATTATTCTGCGACCCAAGTTTTCTATGTCGGTTTTGAGGTACAGAATAGCACGGGGTTTCGCAGAATCTTTGAATATGCATTGTAATGGATTTGACGAAAGTATACGTTGCACTGATTATACATGATACACTGTGTGTACACGCGCGGAAAGTTCATGAAAATGGATATCCTCGCTGCAGCTTTTCGGAATCGTATATCCACCACGACGCTCTCTCTCTCTCTCTCTCTCTCTCTCTCTCTCTCTCTCTCTCTCTCTCTCTGCATTTATGCACCTTTTATATACAGACACTCCATTACGACGCGCAGTAATAAATCAATCGATATTTGAAGGTACGAACTTTTTATATCGGGATTCGATGCATCCAGACAACATTAATATAAATTAAAGTCCACGCACAATATTGTCTGTGCGGGAGGATTCGCGCGAGCCCAGGAATTGGAGAAAAAAAAGAATAAAGGAAGGTGTGCACACGAGAGGGTTTTTCTCGCGCAAAAAAGAGTCGATCCTCGCACGTGATTCGGTCTTATATACCGCTAAATCTGACGGGGGAAGCGAAGCTTTTCTGCGCGGGAGACGCGAGAGACGCGAGGATATATAAGAGCATAGAGAGACGCGAGAGAGATGATGCGCTTGGTATATAACGCTCGCTCGCTCCGATGTTTGCGGATGTAGACAAAGGGTTACGCTTCGCTCGCCATATACCGGTATATGTATGTTTATATGTTTTCGAGTTCTGCGAGATCTTCTTTGTATGGAGAATATAATATATACGAGATCGAGGTTGACGTGTATGCAGGTGGCTTTTCCAGTGTCTGTATATCTCAGGTATGTGTGTTTTTGGGCGCGATATCGTTGGTAAGAGGATTCGTAGAATTTGCGAGCTCGCAAGAATTGATCGGAAAATATTTGGATATATAAGTCGATAGGAGGGAAATGCTGGAAGGGAAATGATATTATAATGGGGCTTATCATTGAATGATCTTATTGAAGAGAGCGCGAGTTTTGATACGCTTGAATATATTGCATCTTGCACCTCGTTTCGTTTTATGAGAGATATTTTAAAGCAAATATTGGCCTACAAACATAATATGCGCACCGCCTCGTCGCCATTGACGTGTCGACGCATTGAGTTTGTCGCCATGGGCATGAATTTTAGAAAAGATATTTTGGAATTTCTAAATTTAAAGAATTAATAAACAAGAGAGCACAATCTTAACATTTATCAATTTCAATTTTGAATAATGCAAAATTTATTTATTATCTTTATTACAGTTTTTAATCAGGCTTTGAGACTTGGGTAAATATCGATCATAAAAGGTGCATATACTTACATGTATTTGATTAAAAAGAATTTCGAAACAAACTTGAGATGAGTATCGATTTGAGGATTTTTAAATGACTTGTCTCTAAGAATAACTGAAATAGAGGGTGTGCATGACCTGATTGAAGCACAATTTAGTAACTTCAACTGACTTATTTATTTGAATATGAAATTGAAAGATTTATATCAACCTATATCTGGGTAGAAAATTGTCAATGTCTTGTGGCTATTAAGCGAACAATATACTTTCAAATGTTGTATATTAGGTATTATATTGTTCAGTTTTGAACTAGCTTTCAATTATACAGTGTCTCGTTCGTATGCAGTCCATAGAAGCAGAGATAATAGCGAAAGTTCAATGTATTTAAAAAATCTAGCTAAAAACTGGTTAGACACTCCTTAACATTTCTACCATAATCAATAATCCGTAAATGCACATCACTTATTCTTCAAATATCATTGCAGTGCCATCAGGTCATTCATAACATTAAGTTCGGTACAATATTGCGCCAACCTTCCATCAGCATTGTCTCAACTAAAGCAAACAGTTACAAAAGGTTCTTTTAAACAGCGCAGCAAAAAAAGAACACAATAATTCTTGAAAGTTACTCTTGCGTGAGAGGCTTTGTACAAGGCATTCCAAAATGTCGCCGTTATTCCCCTATTACACAATCCAAGGGCACTAGGAAAGTTTCGAGCGTTCCATTTTTAATTCGCTCACGGAGAGAGTAACGCACAGAATGCGCGCCTTCCCTTATTGCACTCTCAAGTTTGATTTTCAGCGAGAGTTATTTCAAGGATTAAAGAGAATATAGAATTGTTTGCGATTTCAATAATGATCGTTCTTTGATTTTCTTCGATTTCCCTGACTTTTTGTTCAATTCATTATAATTGATTGAATTTATTATTTGGAATATGATTGTTAGCGGTTTCGCTTCGCAGCTTTGTTAGAAACTTTTGGTAGGTTAAAACGAGTTACTTTCGGCTGTCTGTGTGGATAAAATCGTGGTTGAATTTACACTTTTCCGCTTATGCAGGAAATAATGCGATTGTTTGGTTCAAGTATTAGATGACGGTATTATACGAATTTAATATTTCACTTTAGTTGTGCAGAAACGACTACACGATAAAAATATTTGAGAAGAATGTTGAAAGTTTCTTGAAATGTACACGTATGTATTTCAGAAATAGCGCGAAAAGTTTTCTATGATACTAAAGCACGACAGAAAACCTAATAATGATAATACCTTGGTGGTGCACGCTATTAAACTTAAAATTATATATAACATTCTTCATGCATCGTCGTAGTGAAGTTTTATAACAGTAAAAAAAAAACAGTTTCGTTTCAAAAGCTAATAAAAATGTTATAGGAACATATTTTAAGTGTTTTTACATAAAAATTAGAATTTTTTTTTGAATGAATAGAATTTAATATATTTTGACCGAAATATCTTTTTAACTGCACATTATTAGCCCTAATCATTTCTCAACAATTCTGCTCAAATTCAAATCTAAATCTCGGTAGAGCAGCGACACTCAAACGCCTGTAAAGTATAAGCAATCGTATATCAATACATTCCCATCAAGAAACTTCCCGATATACCACTGCAGACTCACTTCCGAGGTCAGCTCCGTTTTCGCCGATATCTGCAGCACAGTCCCGCGATAACCGCTCGGCTTATCAGCAATTCACATCCACTGCGAGCGACACTCGTACACCTGCACCATATGAACTTCTCCATCTAATATGCTCCGAAAAACCCCGTATAAACGTATCTCGCAAGCTCGAACTCTCTCTCAATAAGAACATCCCAGTTAAATCCATTAGCTTGCCGCGTCAGCGTAGCGATTAGCGGCCATGTAATCCTCGCGCTGCATAAAAAAAGCGCGACGTATGAAATTAATTAGCCGCGCGCCGCGCGCTAAATTCACAACCTAGGTAGCCTCCTCCTTCTCGTAAAAGCTTTTCTCGTCTATAATAATTGACTTTTTCGCGAGATCGTAAACACGCTCGTAAAGGCAATCGCTCGACCGAGACCTATGATGTTCTGTGGTGTGTGTGAGTGTGTGCGTGTGTGTAGAAGATCTGAACGGCGAAACCCGCAGGAAATTCCGCGCGCGCTTAAAGATACAGGCCTAAGAGTGAGATTCTGCGAATTCTGATGTTGCTGCTGCTGATGGGGTTTTGCCGGCTTTTGCTATATGTATTATATAGTTGTGTGTATACTTATAGCTTTGGGATAGATATACGCGCGTTGTATTTGAGCGGAATGAATTGGTTAAAAGTGATTGTTTTAATATATTAACAGCATACATCGTGATTATTATAATAGTTTTTTACATGAGTGTGCCACTTTCTTTTTTAAATGCATCATATTTACAGACAAGTTTGCGTTGAAAATAAGGTTTTCTTGGTACACTTGGTACGCATATAACGAAATACCAGGAATTTGAATCACGATTGTTATTATTGCAACAGGGAAAATTCTCTTATATTATGAATACTTTAAATTATTAATGAGCTACAATGTTTTTTTAGTGTCTTATCAAAGCTCACAAGGCTATTAAATTTTCATGTAAACATAAAATGTGGATAAGCAAACTCTTCCCTCAGACATTGATTTTTGTATACATTTATAAGTAACCAAAAATGACCATTTGCTAATAAATTTTTTATCCGTTTATTTTTGAATGCCCATTGAAACTATGCTGAATTTAAAATTACATATTTGCTTCACAAACTCGCACTGCATCGTGTTTAATATTCGAAACTTATCCAATTTCCCATTATTTCATGAATCCTCCAGTGGCCACTTTCGATTTTCCCGCGAAATGTTCACGAGTGAGATAAGCTAAAAGTTCTTCGAAATTAATGAATCAGATCAAAGTGGATTATTCCGCATCTCCAGCGGCAGAGGGGCTGCGGAAGTTATATATATATATATATATATATATATATATATCGCGCGCACAGCTCGAGTGAGAAAACTTGAAAAACAAAAAAATTAAACTCATTTCCCCGGCGAATATTTCCCCCCAACCTATTAATCGTCAACAGGTTCCAGGTTCAAGTCCAAAAAATACCTGGATGTATAATTCTTCATATTCCTATATCGATCTGTTACACATGGCAAACTAATGGCAAGGCAGCGCGTTATCAGCAATGCGTCAGTTCGGTATCAGGAATGTTGGATTACTTAATGTCGCGCTGCAATTTTGATTCAATATCGTCGGATTACAGTAACTGGTATATACGCGTAGTAGCCAAGGTATCACTTTCCGATAAATCGATTGTACGTTATTAAAATTATATAAAAGCTCAACGAAACGCGCGTATATAATGCTGTATGAGGAAGGGCTTCGGGTGCAGGATTTATTGAGCTTTTTAAAAGTAGGGGAAGGGGGGAGGGGAGGGACTTTTCGAGGGGGTCAGTTTGGAGATGCCGTAGCAGCAGTAGCAGCAGCATGTGTGCACACGCGGAGAAATTGCGCGCGGAGCTCGTGTATGATAATGGAGCACGACTCTCTGGTCCAACTCCTCGCGCGGCTTTTCCGCATAACTTGGCGATGCTGCTGCTGCTACTGTGTGCGAGGGAGTAAATTTACCGTTATCTCTCTCTCTCTCTCTCTCTCTCTCTCTCTCTCTCTCTCTGTGTGTTTCCCTTAATTTCTTTCTCATGATGGCCCTATTCTCTCCTCTCCTAAATTGAAACTTTTTACTCTGTATTATTGCTCTTTGATTGTCATGAATTTCGTTGCACAATTTTTTCAGTTTCTTCGAATTCAATATGTTGTACAATAGCAAACAATTTTTTTTTTCATGGAATTCCGTTTGTACCAAAATCTAATATTACACGCTCGTGTGCAATTTAACGTATGAACTTTTATACCCTCTTCGTCGATTAAATTCACGAAAATCAAAGTGTTGTATATATATATATATATATATACCGTCGTGGTGAGTGAGAGAGTTTTGATTAAAAATACGAAGCAATAATTTTTTTCCAAGAGTGCAGAGAGGGAAAATTTGTCGGGTGAAAAAGTCCATGGTAAAGCAAAAGGTAGAGTACGGAGAAATATCTGCGGAATCGAGCGAGAAAGCTGCTTTGCATTTAGACGAAAGTCGAAGGAGAGCTCTTGGCTTGACTTGGTGGCCTCGCGCGGTTTCTTGTAAGCGCCGCCCTTCATTTGAGCGGCAACTTTTCAGAATCAACGGTTATTAATTGACGTTGAAAACTGCTCTCGGACACTCTCAGTCCGTTTTTCCATCTCTCCGTTTTTGCGCGCTGTGCATTCGTGATGTCCTTTGACAAACTCCATGGTTAAAATGATATTTTAGTTGTCGTTTGCTACGAGAAGCCGTTGATAAAAAGTATCAAATGCTTTAATGAAATGTTAACGTACCTATTACTATACAGCGTTCAGTCCCGCCAAATCCAATATTTTGTTTCATTTGATCATACTTGATGAAATATAAATTGTCTGTTTCGAAATATTGAATTACGATCAGAATCTACGTCCACCACGATTCGCGCATAGTTGTAGAAACATTTCAATCGATGTAAAACATATTTTTATTATCCAAGATTGAAAATAGCGCGGTTTTCATATCTATAAATCAATTGAAATGGTTATTTTAATCATAGAAAAAGTCATTGTCTGTATACCTATATATAGCAATGACATTCTCAATGCAATTCAAGTCAATGCGTAATATCTTGCAAATTGGATATCGCAGAGTTCAGAGTTTTTCTCCATCGCTGCGATCGTATAAAGCCGATTCGTATTACGAATAATCAGAAAAAAACTATTCTCCGTATTCAAAAGTCCATTTACTCACTTTTTTCGAAACTTTTTTTTTTATATAAATCGCGACCTCGTCACGCGTGTCTTACAATGAAAGCTATTAGTCTGGCGAATGCTGAAAAATAAATGAAAGTAAAAGCCCGAGGAAAATATATAGAAATTAATTTTTCATTGTGCCTTGGTTTAGCTCGAGTTTAACGCGGAATTCCTCGTTTTATATTGTGCATAACAAAAGTATAGGGAAAATGATGGTACATGAAAATCAGCGGGGAGAATGAGATTGTGAAAAATGATGTTTCAATCTTTTTGTTGCAATTAAGAACGTTCAGTCGTCGTGAAAAGATATTTTTTCATTTAGAAAAATGTATAGTAATAGGTTCGTTGTCGTCGGGATAAGCCCAGCAAATGGATTTACGAAGCCATTTTGCGCAGCGGAAATCGAATAGATTGTATTTGTTGCTGATATTGTTGCGGCTGCGTTACAACAAAAATAATTCATTATTCAAAGCAGCATCAACGCGTTGGTTGATTCAACTTTGCAGTAACAAAAAGTTTTCTGTTCAAGAGCAAATTGTACATCGAATGGGAAGTTAACGACAGCTCTTTCCCTTTCAACTCTGCGCGCACATTTAAATATCATCAATGAAATAGCGCATTTTTCTTGTTGCCACCGCGCGACAGGTTTACGATGTGTATACGTTATATCTAGCACAGATAGCTTGTCATCTAACAAAATCTACGATCGCATAAATTCCCTTTCGGCTTTTTTGCATAGGAATTTATAGAAAAATCATTGCGTCCCTTTGGCTCGATAAAATGTTCGTGCAAGATAATACTCTCAATTTTATATACCTGCTTCTCTTGGTGAATATCTAATAATCCACTTAGTCTGTATGATCGAGTTAGTTTAGCCTGTAAATTTACTGGCATATCGTCTGAGATGAAGTTTGGGCGAAAGGTCATTGTATGATGAATTTATTAACCTCTGTAGAGGTCGCTTGGTTGATCTTGTCAAGTACTTTACCGCTCGTAAGTAATCATTAAACACGCAACCATTTAGTGTGCACATATCATATTAGATCGTACTTAAAAAACTGGTTCCAGCCTACAAAACGACCAAAATGAATTTGTCTTAATTAAATAATGCAGTTTTTACACATGTTTTGTTTGTACACAGTTTACTTCTCGGCACTATGTACTCGATCGCTAAAAATAATTAATAACGCAGCTTATCTTCAACAACGCAAAGTATTTATAGTATAGATGTTCTATAAGAGAGGTCATCTCTCGCGCCTCGTCCTCTTCGCAATTTTGCCAAAACCAATTACTTGCGCCGCGCACCGTAGCCCTAAAAGTTACCAGTCTCGCGTATCGTCAAACTCGTCTGACAATCATCCGGGCTTAGCGCATAACTCTTTTTATAGTCACACACGTCGCAGCCACTTTGCGCGATACTCGTCTCTTTATCTCTTCTCTCTCTCTCTCTCTCTCTCTCTCTCTCTCTCTCTCTCTCTCTCTCTCTCTCTCTCTCTCTCTCTCTCTCTCTCTCTCTCTC
>UELV01083576.1:3953-19127 GCA_900490015.1 Megastigmus stigmatizans | reverse complement strand
TACTAAAGTTTTAAAATGTGTTAATTCGATGTTTACTATTTTCCCTATGATACTCAAGGATGGCGTCCAGGCATATAAAAAGTTACAACTAATCGAGATGTTACAAGATTACAGTATATAGAAATTTAATAGCTATTCGAGATAATTTTAATCCTATTTTGTTAGGAAGACGATTATTTCAACAATATCTAGTTGATAGCTATGTTAAAATAGAACGAGACAAATTAGAAAACTTTATTATTGCAACATTTCAAGGGTGTGAAACATATACCCTCCTCTTCAGGCTCAAGAGACTTATACTAATACATCGTTTAATTATTAAAAAAACATTGTTCGTCATAAATCGTTAGACGAATAACTCGTGTTCGCAATTCAGCATTTTTTCGCAGTACGTCGCTCGGTAGTTCGGGAGTCGACGTATGCTCGGGAACTACTGTGACGTCATCCACATACTTTGCGCCCTTCTTTTCTCGCGCGACGAGGTGTAAGCCCCCGTTGGCCTGCGCGTTTAAGTGCCGTGTGCAAAAGATTCGGGGTGTACAGCTCCATGTGCTGCACGTGCTCGTACACTCGCTTACAGACGCGACAACGCAGAAGATCTCCGTTTAGGACGCGATGGCGAAGCCATGCCGCGACCGATCGAACGTCTTACCACCTGGCGACGAAATTTCGTTCTTCGCTTACCGTTAAATCGCTCGCAGTATAGAACGCAAGGCGAAAGTATATGTATCTAAATACTGAAAATATATCTAAAACTAAATCCAGTTTAGTTCATTTTAAGCTTACCAGAAGTGTACTTTTAATTTTAAGTGATTGGTTAATATAAATTGTATGGAGAAGTTTTTCCCAAGAAAATCTAGTGCTTACTGGCTGCCAATCCCTTTCCCTGACTATCCTCTCACTCGTTACCACTTTCAACAAAAGGACTCAACTCTTTCATGTTTAGAACGTCATTATACAACTCGTGCGAACGTTTCGCTTTTTGTCTCTATTATTTTCACTAATTATTAATGTGTGTTGTTAATTTGAGCACCTATATAGGTGTAGTCGATATGGAGGAAATTTATGTACTGAAAAAAAGTGAAACGTTTTCACGAGTTCTTTGTCTAACTATTTATGACGAACAATGTTTTTTTAATAATTAAACGATGTATTAGTATATTAGTCTCTTGAGCCTGAAGAGGAGGATATATGTTGTTCGCCCTCGAAACGTTGCAATAATAAAGTTTTTTATTTTGCCTCTATATTGCGTTCCATGAAGATCAATCTAGCCTTATCACCTGTTATAATAATTTATTATTTATGTAACACGTTATCTCAATTTCAATAAAAAAGTGATTAGGACTTATACTTCTAATTAATTATTACAGGATTAATAAAAATATGTAGAAAACAACTGACGTTTTTATTTTTTGAGTATATTTGATTTTAGAATTTGTTTTTTGAACCAAAATCTCAATATAATCCTCGCGCTTTGCGCGCGTTAAGCGTTTGCTAGTATTTAATTAAATCTTTACTGCGTATATTAAAGAAGACTATATGCAATAAAGGTAAAATAACGTGAGAATAAATTACATATACTTTCTTCCATTAATCCAATAACAATACTAATTAATGTATTCAATTTATACTTATTTCATTAAATTATAGTAACAAGGACTAAATTAACTACTCATTCAGTTAGGCTGTAACTGTATAATCATTACATTGCTGGTTAGAGAAGGATCAGCATATACTGACCAGGCACTGATCGAGGTAATATGGGTCACTGATTAGGGCCTGATTTCAAACCAACTTCTTTTTTGGCTCAGATTTTAGTAAAGTACAAACTTTAAAATACAATTTCTTAGAAATACTTCATTAAATAATTTTTTATGTTAAAATATCTGATTAACATTATTTAGTATATACAAATAAAAAGCTTTTAATGTTTGAATTAATTTATTATGTAGCAGTTATAATATTAAACATAAAGAAATATGGTATTTCTGACAATACCCCACCATTTAAATAAAAAAAATTCACTTTGTCGAGTTTCGAACTAGGAGCCCTGCAAATAATTATACTATATAAGCATAACGCCTTAGCCCACACGACCAATCGCGATTATTGGAACATAGATTGGCACCGCTCGAATACTGTAATGATTACAAATAATGAATTCTGGCACAGTAACTTTGTAGCTTTCAATTTATTTGAAATTATCAATGTATAAAAATATCTTTTTCTCACCGCTTTATTTCGTGTTTTTTTTACTTATTTTAAATTTCCGTCTCTACCACTTTTGGCATCGCTGCTCGTCGTGCTACTGGATTGTCCTTAACACCGTTCAAATTTTCATGTACAATGATTTATGGGATTTAATTAGTAATGTGATTCAAAGTAATTAAATTTTTGCAATAGATGATGCTCTTATTTTAGAGGCTTAACATGTAAACATCCCTTTCGGTGGTGGAATAAAGAGAAAATTTTTAGATGTAAATACTTTACCACAAAAATCGATAGTTGGTATGGAATAGATTTTTTGGGTGTTATAAATGTTTTGTACGATCCTCTAGAGCATCATTACGATACTATTTTAAATTCAATAGAAGTATAAAAGACGAAATTTTTCTGCTTTTATTTGTTGGAGTCTATGCACGAGTTGCTTTGTTTCGCCAGCTTGTGAACAAGAAAATAGCGAAATTTTAAAATGTAGGATTTATTACAGAAGTTTCTTTGATAGAAGCTGTTTTAAAAATTATAAAAGAGATGGTAGTTAAGGAAAAAAACAAAAATGTTTGAGATCATATAAATACGTGTAATAATTGCCAAAAGCGATTTCACGTGTATAGAGGAGAACATACATGTGGATACAAATATTGTAAGCATTGTTGTGAGAAACATTCTGTAAACGAACTATGATATATGACTTCTATAAGTGTCGAAGACTATAAGGTAGATGTAGATAACGCTGCGAAACATAATACTATTAACTTACAGTCGCACGAAATTTATCGATAGTTTGAACTACTCACATGTGAAATTGAGTGCTTTACCAAAAACATTTGATTTACCTTTTAGCGCTAAAAAGGGTTATTTTCCGCATTTATTTAATACACTTACACTCTTTCTGGGGCAGGTTTGGACAGTGATGCAATTTCAAAGAGACGGAAATTGTGAATTCACGCAAGACTCTTTTAAAACTCTTAATTTGTCTGGACAAGGAGATCCTCAGTATTTTACCTATAAATGATGAAAAATTGTACGTTAATTGGCGATTCCGCGAAGAGGCTGTCGAATCATCCTCTAATACTAATCCCGTTATAGCCGCGTATATTACAGCCTAAGTTAGACTGGATCTGTACAAATAGATGGAGAAACTTGAGAATCGTATTTTGTACTGCGACATTGACTCGCGTATCTTTGTGAAAAAAGAGCCGATGGCCCTACCGAGTACGGACCACCTCTAACTAATCTTTTGTGGGAAGTTACTGACGAATTAATTAGTTATGTGGTTCGTACTTATATAAGTACAATGGTATGCCAAAGTTTTACGTTTTCTGCAATCCCACCCAGCAGGGAAAATATAGAATGCTGTAAAGCGAAAGGGGTAACATTGAATTTTAAAAATTCGTTAAAAATTAATTTCAAACGTATGAAATCGCTTGTTGAGGAGGCATTGAGAAATAAAGGCAAAGGAAAAAAGAAACTTACAGAAAATTGTAAGATTAAATAGAATTTTAATTGTATACGACACACGGCTACACATGCAATTGGAACTTGCGAACAGTTTGAAACGTGTAGCATTGTCATGCAAAAGAGACGATACATATCAATAAACGATCATAAATCAAAAGGTTGGTTTAAAAATATATAAATAAAGTATGTTAATAAAGTATACTGAAATAAAATTACCGTATTTAAAAAAAATAAGTGTGTGTGTATTTTTTTAAATTAAAGATAGATTTATGTTGTGATAGTAGTGGTAGCGATGGCGATGGAAATCCATAAAACTTATTTGACTCCCCCCCCCCCCCACTGAATCAGCTGATATACCACTGCGAGTAATAAAGTAATCATCGCGGGGGATAAGCTCAATCGCCGCGAGCGCGCGTAAAGCTGCTGATTATAGCACATGTCTCAAATTTTTTCGCTTTATAAAATCTCCATAATGTAGTTTGCTCTAGTCAGTTTGAAAATGGACACGCGGCTGAAACATCCGTTTCCGCACTGCGTGTGTGAGCCTACGAGATGCGGAAAAATAATATTCGGAAAGAGATTCCTTACACACCTACCTGTAATGTGTGACGTATACTTGGATCGTATATTATTCTATTACGCAGAGTAGCAAGAGGCTTGTTGTATTGACGTCGCTAAATTCGCTGGTTTGAGATTAAAATTTCGCGACGGTCTACCGCAACAACTCTGCAGAGTAGTGAATAAGTATGGAGCACATCAGGAAAATGATCATTGTACCCGAGAAAACGCTTACTCACACTTAAACCGCAGGCAAAGTTTGCCAACTCTGATGACATTGAGCGTAACCAGTCGCGGTTATAAAGGTGAACATTCGATTCAGACCTGTAATAATAATGTTTCTAGGCTGCATGGTAAAATGCATCGATATCTGTTTTTCAAAGAAAATGAATACAATACTGAGCGAGATGCAGAGCATGAGTTAGATAAGATCAACGCTGCTTCTCGACTCTCGCGGAAGAGCATATTTCGCATAGTGTGTCCAAAACTTAACTTGGAAAGCTAGACTTTTGTTACAGCACTATCAGACGGAGAATTATTAAACAATGCTGTAGAAACAAAAAACAAACTGCAAATAAACAAAGAGGATGAGGACGACGATGCACCAATTGGGCAAATAAAATATGCGAGATTTATCAAAACATCTGATACAGCTGGTATTTTGATCGGAAACGCAAATGTTTATAAAATTGCGCGAATATTAACGAATCCCTTAAATACAGTTAAACGACGTTTGAAGAACACAGAATAGTACAGAGAGCCGGTGGCGGCTAGTTCACCTAAACTAACGAGAAGCATTGCAGTAAAAAAGAAATGGCTTAAAATGAATATTTAAAATGAAAAAAATTAAAATGAGTTACGAAAAGCAGTATTATGATATTTTGCACGAAGCCCATTATGACGGGTGCGCGAAATTTCATACGCGTGAATAAAATAGGTAAAGGTTTGTCCAATGACTGTTTCTCTGACGTTGTTAAAAGATTACAACAATGGTTGCTGCTATCTGTCAGTCGTCGTGGATGTCCTGAGTTAATACGCTGGGGTCGAACCGCTCCGCAATAAAATCGCTCATAACGTAGCACTATTTAGCAAAATCATTAATTACACATGGAGCAATATGATGCCCTATTATTACCACGCGAACAGCTGTTTTACAACTCATCTCTCGCGTGAGGAGAAATTAAGCGGTAGCTGGTGATTCGCACTCACGGAAATTCACATACCTTGTACATGGAATTTTATACCTTCATAATAGACAGCAAGGAAGGTAAAAAGTTACCCCCATAGAATGAAACACATAATTTTCGACACGGTGTTTATAAAAGCTGGCTCCAGAAATAAAGAAACCACGAGGTATAAAGAAGCATCAAGTACTCCAACCGATGCTATTTCAAAAAGGTAAATACACACTACGACGTACCTGTAAGTGTGAATAGCCGCATTATACGATATATAACAAAAAAATTGGGAGTATATTTGGATTCGAGAGTAGCGTGCATAGACAGATTGGTTCATTTGCCACTGCAAACGGAGCTGTCGTGCCCATAATAGATAATAGACCCGCGTTGTTATCGCGCGTTTTACCCAATTAACTACACGTTTAGACTGATGTATATAAACCATATATGGTCAAATCTACAGAACTTTTAGATTTGCCATAAAAGAATTTTTTTTTTTTTGATAGCATATTGTTCATACTTGGCATACATATTCACAACATTAAACCCTAACGAAAACGGTATGCGTGATCGATTTGTAATTGACGACGTGGGTGTCAAGAGGTATAATTCGAAAAAAGTGAAAAAATCGTGAAATTGAAACGTGGATAAGTTTTATTCAGCATTCAAAGATCCAATATATTCAAATAAAACATTATTGAACTTTATTTAATATTTGTTGTATTTTGCATATACAACATGTGGAAAAATACAAGATATTTTAAAAAACAACATTTTGAAAAATACAATATATTTATAAACAATTTATAATGCTCTAACAAAAAACTGACAATTTGGCAGGTATCTAAGCGTAATGGGTACAAGGAGGCTTGCAAGTGCATAAAGCACAAGCCAAGTAGTTTGGAAAATAACATCTTTTTCGGAGTTTCTCCATATCAGCTGGAGAAGTTTCATAGAATTTGGTGCTGATTTCATCTTATCGGACAACAAACTGTCAATATAATTGTACATGCACTCTTTTCTGGATGGATCACAAGTAAGAGACTTTGTAAAATATTCAGAACTCGCAGAAAGCTGAATTTTTAATTGAAACAATTTTTGTAATTTAAAACCAAAATTTTCATGAGCTTTACAAAGGCATGTATCGTGCCCTGATATTTTTCGTGTCGTACTCCAAAAAAGGCCGAGGTTTATAAACTAGTGACCGTGAAATTTGAAATATGGATTCAGTACAAACTTTTTGAGTAAATTATTCATTGAATCTTGTAAATATTGTTTTCTTTTTTTTTATGTTATTCCTGGTGATCACGTCTTTTTTCCAGGCGCATGTGCAGAATTCTCATCTTCTTCAAGGAAGCTCACAATACTTTTATTAAATGCCGAATGAAATTTTTTAAACTTTTGGTTTCATCACGTTACTTCTAAGCCTTTAACAATTCTTTGTTTTTTAAATAAGGACTAACTAAATGGATTATTTATTACCTAATTTATGTTTTTCAATAAATCTTCCAGATGTAATCTTGGAATAAATTGCTCTATCGTTTTCATACTTAAGTTCGCTTTTGTATTCTTGTAACTGCGCTTGAAGTACTTCTGGGTCAATAAACGCTCTCTTACTTTTGATTCTCCTTGACTCATGATTTTATCAACAATCTTATCTACCTCACTTTTTTTCATCTTCATGACTCTTTGTTTTAATCGATTGTTTCGAACTCTTAATTAATGAATAATATTCTTTTTGTAATTTCATGTAATCATTCCATTTTTTACATTCTCGGCGTAAGTTTTCTTCTCTTCGATGAGTTAACATTAATATTTTTTCCAAAATAATCGCTTCGACTTTGAAGTTCCTTTTGTTTGTTCACAATTCTCAGAGCTTTTTAATGTAAATTCGGAAAACGACAATGAATTACGCGGTCTTATTTTTTTAAAGGTGTATAAGTTTCGAAAACTACTCAAGAGATTTTAAAACAGCTTTAAACTCATGTACTTGACTTTTTTATTATTTTTCATATGGCAAATTTTTGGTGGTGTAGATTATAAATTTATTTGCCTTAGACACCAATAGCATTTAACGTAAGAGAGGTTCCTTATTTTATTTTTATGAAAGTTACTATATATAGTCTAGTTCACAGCTATGAGATAGGCTATACATTGTTTATTTTGTTTATATCATTTGCATTTTTAGATAAAACTTTCAAACGGCTGTGGCTCACTGAATGAAAAAAGCACATCAATCTGGTTGGTCAGAAGTTATTTCTTATTATAAGATAAACGTATTTCAGTGACAAAAAATGATAAACTTTGGACGGTGCAATTTTCTTCTAATAAAATAGAGCAAAATTGAAAAATTAATGAAAATTGGTCACAATCTGGGTCTTGCAATTTCTTGTAGATTTATAGTACATTTATTAAATTTATAGGTTCATTTCACGTGTATACCAGCTACTTTTGCCAATAAATACTGCACTAAAATAGTTGACTCCTACAACAATAAAAAAATATTTGAAAATTAATCAAGTTGTAGTGATACCGGCTGCGCCAAGAACGCTTGCGCAGAGCAGGCGGAAGCAGGAGCTGCAGCAGCGCCGCTGGACGGAGGTGAACTTGTTGGACAAGATTTCCGCTCTCGCGGAGTTCGGCTGAGTACGCCATACTGGACACACGCGCTTTCACAGAGCCGCATGGCAATCTTTTGTACAACCTCTATTACTGTAGTTATCTTAAGTCAATATTAAATATAAGGTCAATAACAAAGTTCATGTGTTGCTTATTAGCCCGCAATCCTAATCAAAGACTAAAGTGGTGACCCCAACGTGATGCAGGCGGATTAGGTGAGCGATATCGTGGCCGAGTTCGAGGACGCTTTCGCGACGCCGCGTGCGGCGCAGACAAATCAAGAACAGAGGGGCCTGCCGAAGCCTAACATCAACCGCTAACTCTTCCTCAATCGACCGGCTCTCACCATGGCTACTCAGCAAGATGACGGTTCACCGCCGCAAAACCCTGCGTCATCAAGCTGCCGCCATTTTGGCGCACGTCTCCCGAAGCCTGGTCCATCCAAGTGGCAGCTGCTTTTGCCAGCAATCAGGTACGCAGTGATAGCACGCGCTATAATGTCGCGCTCGCGAAACTCGACGGCGAGACAATTCAAGAGATGCTCGATGTTTTGCGCGCGGTGCCGGACACCGGAAAGTACGACTTTCTAAAAGAAAAGATAATGAAGCGCTTCACCGACACGCTGGATCAGCGCCTCAACAAGTTGCTCGCGACCGGGGGCACAGAAGGACGCAAACCCTCGCAGCTGCTGCGTCACATGAGGACGCTCGCGGGTGAGCAGGTCACGGACGACCTTCTGAAGGTTGAATAGCTTAACGTCCTTCTGAAAGACGCGCGGAACAACCTTTGTGTGCCCGACACGGCAACCCTCGACGCGCTCGCGGAGGCAGCGGACAAGCTGGCAGACACGATGCCGACGGTTGCAGCAGCGGACGTTTTCAGCGCAGCGAACACACCTTCACACACCCCTTCATCAGGCAGGGGCACGCGCTCACCGTCACCTCGGGCCTTCTCGCAGACGCCGGCCAACAGTGCGATTGATTTGCTTGCAGCGGACATGGCCGCCATGCGTGCAAGCATGAGCCAACTGCTCTCCATCAACCGGTTGATGCTCGACAAGCTGTCGAAGCCAGCAGCAGTGCATCGCAGTCGCAGCTAGTCGCGCGGACGATCCAGGTCATTTGGACAATGAGGCCAGGGAGGTCATAAACGCCTTTGCTTCTTTCACCGCAGGTATGGCGCTGCTGCGCGGAACTGCGAGGCTCCGTGCAGCTTTACAGAGTCTGGAGGTTCGGGAAACTAACCTGGCTGCCAGCCGTGCAGGCGACTGCTGGCAGCGCAGCTCTCACGAAGAATCGCCTCCACATCAGCGACCGAAGCACCCACATGAGATTCTTGGTGGATTCGGGCTCAGCATGCCCGCAGCCGCTCAGTCACTGGACCTGGGGCTGAGGAGAGCCTTCTCTTGGCAGTTCATCATAGCAGACGTACGTGACGCCATCCTCGGAGCAGACTTCCTGGCTCACTCAGGACTGCTCCTCGACATGCAGCACCGCCGCCTCGTGGATTCCTGCAGAGCGCTCAGCGTGACAGGACGTCTCTGTGCGGTCACAGTGCACAGCGTTGCTGTACAGGGTTCAGATGGAGAGGAGCTCGAGCACAAGAGAGCCTACGACGAGCTGCTGGTGGAGTTTGCTGATGTCACCAGGCTCAGGAAGCAGAGTACCATGCTGAACGGCACACCAGTGGAGCATGCCATCCACACAACTGGTCCTCCTGTGTATGAGCGGCCTCGATGGCTCTATGGAGAGCGTCTTCAAGCAGCGCAGGACTTCATCAGGGAGCTGCAGGACCAGGGCATCGTACGACCTTCCTCAAGTCAATGGGCCAGCCCCATTCACATAGTAGACAGGAAGGAAGGAGGCATATGAGTCATAGGTGACTATCGCCGCCTCAATAACTGTACCCAGGCGGATCGCTATCCAATCTCAGTCATTGAGGACCTCATCTACAAATACGATGGTGCCAAGATCTTCTCAACGCTGGGCCTGGAGCGGGAATTCTACCAGATACGCATGAAACCAGAGCATGTGGCCAAAACTGCAGTGACCACACCATTTGACATGTTTTAATTCCTGGGAATGCCACTGGGACTCCGCAACGCCACCCAGACCGTTCAGCGTTTCATGGACTCGCTGCTGAGGGACCTGCCGTTCGCCATTGCTACTTGGACGACATCATTGTCACCTCCAGCAGCCACGAGGAACATCTGGTGCACCTTCGCAATCTGTTACAGGTACTGCGGCAAGCGGGCCTGTCCATCAAGCTCAGCAAGAGCGTCCTGGGGAGGACACAGGTGAACTTCTTGGGCTACACGATCTCTGAGGGCGACTTCTGCCCACCTGAGCGCAAAGTGGAAGCCATCTCCAACGACGCGAGGTCAACCAACAGCACTCAACTCCGGCGTTTCCTGGGTATGGTGAACCACTACAGTCGCTGCATCGCCAAGGTCGCGCACATTAAGGCTCCACTCAACAGACTGCTAGCTGGCAAGGGCAGATGAAAGCGCTTCAGCATCGAGTGGACGACGGAAGCAGAATCTGCTTTTCAGGCCTGCAAGGAGGCCCTGAAGGCAGCCACCACCAACATCTTCCTGTCAATAACAGCACCTCTGGCACTCCCCACAGACGCCTCCAGCACAGACATAGGCGCGGCCCTGGAGCAGCAGGAAGGCGGCACATGGCGTCCCATAGCGTTCTTCTCGAAGGAGCTCACCCCCACAGAGCGCAAATACAGCACCTACGATCGGGAGCTGCTGGGAGCCTTCGCTGCAGTGTCTCACTTCAGGCGCATCCTGGAGGGCCGTACCTTTACGCTGCGAACGGACCACAAGCCGCTCATCTTCGCCGGACAGCAGCCAGCGCACAAGGCCTCGCCGAGGCAGCAGAGGCAGCTAGACTTCCTGCTCCAATTTAATGTGCGATTTCAGCACATCAAGGGCGAGGATAACGTCGTGGCGGATGCGCTGTCCAGGTCCTGCACCATCAGCATGCCTTCTGGCCTGCGTGCGGCCGACATAGAGGCAGCCCAACAGATGGACGAGGAGCTTCCGCATCTGATCGAGGGCAAACTGCTGGAACTCCAGACGCTCACCATAGAAGGCGCACAAATCGCCTGCAGCACGTCAGGGGGAGTCGTGAGGCCGTATCTGCCGAGCACCTTGCGTCGCCAGGCCTTCCACGCTCTGCATTCTCTAGCACACCCCAGTCCTCGAGCCACTACCAAGGTGGTCGTCGAGAAGTTTATATGGCCGGGTGCCAAGAAGGATGTCAACCGTTGGGCCCAGTGCTGCGAGCCCTGCCAGCGGGCCAAGGTCGGACGACACAACAGAGCTGCACTCAGCTCCTTCGAGAACTCGGATAACCGCTTCGAGCATCTGCACCTGGACATCATCATTCTGCCGCAGGTCGGAGACGATCGCTACTGTCTCACGATGATAGATCGCTTCACCAGGTGGCCCATAGCCGTGCCGCTCACGAACATCAGGGCCAAGACAGTAGCAGCCGCACTGGTGGAACACTGGATCGCGCAGTTTGGCTATTCGCTCACCATCACCACCGACCAGGGCACTCAATTCGAGTCCGCACTCTTCAAGGAGCTGGCGCATCTCGCAGGTGCGAGGCAAATCCACACGACGCCGTACCATCCACATGCGAATGGTATCGTCGAGCGCTTCCACCGCATGCTCAAGGCAGCGCTCATGTGCGAACCGCACTCCAAATGGACTGAGCGACTGCCCATCCCCCTGCTAGGACTCCGATGCAGCTGGAAGGATGACCTGCAATCCTCACCAGCCGAGGTACTATACGGGACTATACTAAGTCTCCCAGGAGAGTTTTTTGTTCCAGATTCTGTTTCAGCAGTTCCAAGTGCCTTTGCAGGCAAACTAAGGGGCCTGTTCCAGCAGATAAGGCCAGTTCCAGCTTCCAGACACGGCAAACAGCGAGTCGTCCAGCATGAAAGCCTCAGCACATGCACGCATGTATTCTTAAGAAACGATGCAGTGCGTAAGCCGTTGCAGTCACCATACTCTGGTCCGCATGAAGTTTTCAGGCGAGTCAACGACAAGGTCTTCATCGTGACGGTCAACGGGGTGGACAAAGCCGCTCCATAGACGGCCCTAAGCCAGCCTTCATCAACGCATCGGATGAACCACCCAGCCCGCCTCGGCCAGCTCACCTGCCTCAGCAACAACAGTGGCAACAAGCCGATCAGTCACAACAGCAGCAGCAAGCCGACCAGCAACAAAAACGACCACAAGCCGACCAGCAACAACAACGACTATAAGCCGACCAGCAACAACAACGACCACAGGCCGACCAGAAACTACGACGTCAGGGCAATCCACCAGCCACACCAGCGCCAATCATAAGGACAGCAAAGCCCAACCTGCTCAAGAAAACGAGAGTTTCGTTCTCTTTCACCCCGGCCAAAGTCACTCAGGGGGGAGCACCTGTAGCGACACCGTCTGCGCCAAGAGCGCTCGCGCAGAGCAGGCGGAAGCAGGAGCTACAGCAGCGCCGCTGGACGGAGGTGAACTTGTTTGACAAGATTTCCGCTCTCGCGGAGTTCGGCTGAGTACGCCATACTGGACACACGCGCTTTCACAGAGCCGCATGGCAATCTTTTGTACAACCTCTATTACTGTAGTTATCTTAAGTCAATATTAAATATAAGGTCAATATCAAAGTTCATGTGTTGCTTATTAGCCCGCAATCCTAATCAAAGACTAAAAAGTCACGAGTCGATTTTTCAAATTTTATTTCTTTAACCGGCTTCCTGATTTCTTTGACAGCATGAAAATCTTAAAATACACATGGAAAACTTCTCTTTTATAATGCCGTCTACTATAAAAACCGTATGACCAATAGAATATTGATACATCAAAAGTAAAAGTTGAATAAAGGCGCGAAATCGCAAATCTAAAAGTTCTGTGGATTGGCCCATATAGTAGGGGATACTCAAGCAGTTCTACTGCATTTCGTGTTTTTAGACGGATCAAATATAAGTATGGTGCCAACGTTGTGAGAAATTTTGCACCTATATGCTATATTCCACTACTTACATCACACCATCCGTTCTATTGTTATAGATATAAGAGATCAACATACGGACATTGCATGCCATTCCAGTATGGGACGTTAAATGTTACGCTTCTCTTTTGGCGTAATTGTTAAATTATGTAAACATGAGTCATTATGTGTGTTACTACAACGATCAAATTGGCGGTAGAGTCAGAAACGACTTTGCAGGCTCTACGTATCAACGAGAACGCAGTGTAGTTGCATGACTATTTCGCAAAATTTCACCACATATGTCGTCCGTGGTAAAAGTTGTGGGGAAAGAAACCGTACGCGCAGGTTGGAATGTTTTGGACGACATTGCCAATAATGGTGCTAAGTTCCCGGAAGCTGTATAATTACATACTACAGAGTCTGGAAAACACTTGAAAAGAAAGATAGCCAACAAAATCGCTGATATGATGAAAAGCTCCGGTTATAACTCGCGAATTGCTTAGCGCAAGTGTCAGTCGAGAAAGACACGCGTATCCGATAACATCGTAGTCGTCATCGCACGTAGAAAGCGTAAACAAGGTAAAAAGAAACGTAGCGCTACCGGCAACGCAGACATCAATAGAGAGCACTTACTTAAATTATAAACCAGTAGAGAGACCAAAAAAATCAATTGATACACAAAGAAGTAGCGATCGTTTCTTTGCAGGAACACAGTATTGCATATTGGATAATTGCTCCACCGTGTGAATTTTATGAATTGCCAATGATATAAAAACCCCTAAAGACTACGTCTCAACACGCCTGCTTGGAATCATATAGTTGGCGAAGTAGAGAAAACTCGAGGTATCACGTCAATAATGATTCGTACCGTAGTAAATATTGAGAAATATAAATTCAATAGTTTCATTGTCTTACAAAGACAATTTACTAGTGACAACCTATGTTTTTACTGCACCTACCTAGAAAAATTGTATATAAAGGAGTACTGCACCTTTTTGCGGGCATATCTAATAAGGTTTTATTCACTGCTACCCGAAGAAAATTAACGGTGTTAACCGGAAAAGAAATACGATTTATTTTACATTTTGCTTCAAAACCTTGCATACAACAGGAAAAACTCTATCGTAATCAAAGACAACACGAGAAAAAATAGCGACGACGACTGCAACAAGGAGAAAGTCGACGACGACGAACAGTTTAACAGACGGACAGACTACGACACTGCTAACGAGGATCAGCATAAATAACCAAAAGATATCATTATCTCATAAGCCCTGGAGCGGCTGAGCGCAAAGTCGACCACAGTTTACGCAGCTGATCGCATTCCAAACGTATTGTCCAAACGTACAGCGATAGTGTGTAACATCGATAATCATACTAAACCCGGAACGCATTGGGTGGACATATAGATCAACTAAAATAGACTTAGAACCTACTTTGACAGCTGCGCAGTATCGCCTATTTCAAAACATCACCTCCACCGTCTTCGAAAACAATTGTAAAAGTTTCGTTTCGAACGCACGGTAGCTTCACAGCATTGATTCTATATGTTGCGCTTAATATATCATCATATTTCCATATCACACTAACTAATATACCTCGCTCGCTAATGCTTGTAACGTTCGACGTACGTCCTTCTATTTAAAAAAAAAATCAGTACTGACAACCCCATAAGTTCCAAACATCAAAAGCGCCTCGGCCGATTTCGGAATGAAGAGAATGTATCGATCCGTGGATAACCGAATTATTCTCCTATTTTACCTACAAACTGAGAATGCTTAAACTATTACCCTGGCATAACTCGAATACCGAACGTACTCGATTTTTTCCTTTTAAAATATTATCCGTACCGAGAAAATCCGTCCTCGGACCGTAAAGCGTTTGAGCGGTTATTGTATGGAGAGTAAATAGAGAAGAAGATCTTTTTTTTCTTGATAGGGATTTATCTTCGCGACGCCGAATCGCCCTGCAACCCGAAGCACGGAAAAACCCAGCGCTTGTCCGAACAGATGTGCGGGCCATAAATATTGTCCTAAGGAAACACTTCTAACAAGCCTGGAAAATTTCAACAAGCTATGGGTTCAACACTATTTTAGTTAAAAATATTTTAATACAGCGAAAAA
>UELV01083575.1:0-32355 GCA_900490015.1 Megastigmus stigmatizans | reverse complement strand
AACCTTACTTTCGTCTCGAATCTTACTTTTAGCTTTACCCAGAAACAACGGCATGGACGTAGAAAGTTCTGTTTCTTTCGAGGTGCTTGTATACCGTAAGTCCCCTTGCCTCTCTCGATTGAGGTGCTTGTTTACCGTGAGTCTAAAGTAAGAAGAAGACAGCATCTGGACGATTTTTCACTATTTGAACTTTATTTGACCTTCTGAAGATCAAGCTAACAAATTAAAAAATATCTTTTCTAACGTCAAATTTACCGCTCACAATTTTTTTGTATACCCAAATAATTTACCGCAAACAATTTTTTTGTATAGTTCTTACCTTCGGAGATATTTGGGTGGATATATTAAAATAGTCCACCCTGTATATGAATAACAAAAAATGCACCTTTATCCAGAAGTTTTAGATCATAAAAGTATGGTTGAGCGGAATACTATTATTTGGATAGATTTTAGATGCTTAATCTGAACTCAGAATTGGTACATCGTATAGGTAGAGAATTTTGAGATACTTCAAATTGCAAGGATTTCAAGATCTGTGTTGCTTAAGAAATTATTTTTCCCCGAAGATTTCTACCACGCAAAAAGTTAAAAGTAATTTTACAATCGCATAATACTAAAGTGGATAAATAATATAATCATAAAATTAAGCTCTTAAAACTTATATAATGGAATAAAGTGATGCTTAAATTTAAGAATTTCAGTACCAATAAAGGAATAAAGATATTTTACAGAATATCTTCTGTCTTTCTTCTTTTAATTTGAGCATGTCGTTAAGGTTTTATCTTACAATTCACCACACAGGTTGACGTTAATTTACAAAAGGTAGGTTCACAACTGTGAGTAAAATCATCAAAGTCAAGCATTTTAAGGCTTTATCATCTAATAGCATCCACCAACGATCTGTGTGTTTTTTTTACCTATTCGATGCACCTATTCAAATAGAATGTATGCAATAATAAATAATGTTGAAAGAGTGTATTTTCTTGTAGGAGTATAATCTTTATTGTATATGTATAATATAAAGCTATTTTTTAAATTTTCAGTGAAAATTGAAAAAGTATAAATCCTTATTTTGTACTTATCGTGCATA
This sequence comes from Megastigmus stigmatizans, assembly GCA_900490015.1. Taxonomy (NCBI): domain Eukaryota; kingdom Metazoa; phylum Arthropoda; class Insecta; order Hymenoptera; family Megastigmidae; genus Megastigmus; species Megastigmus stigmatizans. Next base: position 31,265 of record UELV01083575.1, on the reverse strand, counting down.
TTATCTTTCCAGGATACATTTAATATTCAGTTTTAAAGTATTAATGAGTGAAAATAAGTATGATACGTATCGCCATCCAGTGGGGTGAGATGAAACACATTGCTGAAGATATACGAATGTATCTTATACCCGTAGAAATCTACTTTATCGGTTGTAGCTTACAGACACTTCAATTTGATCTTTTATGATTATGCAATTATTTTCTAAGACTTCTCATTTCTATACGCACATGCTTGTACCCTATTTTGTTGTAATTCAATTGATAAAATTAGCTTTAAAAAAATAAATTTATTTTAATAGCATTGACGTACCAACAGTAGATTTTCGTAGCTTTTATTTAAATTGTCTAGTTTTCCGCAGCAGCGCTATAAGTTGTATATATTATACCATGTGTTTGGTCATAATGGCGACCGGCAACATGTTTACAATCTCATCTCTACGTTAAATTCATGGTTATTTGTGTTTCAAGCTTAATTTTAATTCATATTAATAGATTATAAAAAGGAAAAGTGGATGATGAAAGTTCCAATTAAATTATTCAGGTATTTATAGTGTTCTACCCATATTTATTTTGTGTTTATTATGTGTATTTAAAGTAATGTATTGTTAATACAAATTCATTAGTTGTATATATCACTTTAGAATTAATTTCCATAAAAAATTGACGTGTTACGCATTCATCAACGCAACGCTATCTTGTAAATTAATATAAAAACATTTTCTTAATTCATGCTGCTCTTTATTTAAATGAAATAATCATATTTTATACATTAATTTTCCTTAACATTTAACACATTAAATTTCGATATAGCAAATATTGATTTAGATTACTTACAGCAATAGTGATTAATTAATTAGATAAATCAAACATCAGTTATATTATGCCTAAAATATTGTAATTCTTGAGCATAAAAGTTATTAATTATTCTTATCTTCATTATTATTTACAGTATTTACAGTACATAGCAGTTGATCAATTACCTTCCAGTAATATTAGTTACAGGAGTATATGCTCGGACATCTAAACATAAATGATCTGCGGTAAAATATTTAGATAAATCCTATCTAAAGTAACTAAAATTCATTTATTAAATTATTTATCAGGCATATACTTTAAATTTTATGCTTTGACAATTCGATGTTTTCACAAAGTAAAAGATACATCACGTTTCCTTTTTCAAAAAATGTTACAATGAAAATCATTTCATAAACACCGGCAACGTAAGATGTACGGTACGCCATGTGATACTTACATCTGGCCGTATAAAATTTTAATTAATCGTGAGCTATATCTATATATGTTGATAGTTATAGGTACAGTTTTTCATGTTTGATTTTTAAATGTTTTGTATCTTTCAAAATTCGTTCGAACAGATGTAATTACCGTAGGGTGTACTCAGATTTCTCGTAAGTACATGTAACACTTTGTAACACAAATTAAAAATTTTACCACACGATTTTACAGTATCGGAAAATTTATAGACAACCAAGTAGAGTCATCAAAGACAAATGTATTAAAAACCAATCTAATTTGATTAATTTTGATACAAAAATAATTGGTATATTTATGAATTAAATATCCGTTAAATTATATAGACTGTTTATGCCAAGCTTTGGTTAGTACTATCATTATCATTTTCTTTCTTGTGTACCTGTGATCTACTATATTTATAGCGTTTGAGCGCTAACGAATGAATATCAGATAAATTAAATAGGCTATTCGTGTCAAGATTTGGTTCGCACTATCGCTATCATTCTATTTTTTTTGTATCTGTGGTTTAATTTCTCAATAAAACTTTTGTGAACAAGATTCTTATATGTAAGTAAAAATACGAGTGATTGCGCTAAAAATATGCGTACTACTATGTAAATTTTATTATTGAACTAGTTAGAGTCTATTAAATTGATTAATGAATGATAATTTAGGTATGATAAATTACATTCGTATTATGTAGACGCTAATGTATAAACAAAATTAATATCAAAAATCTTGCTCAAATATCTTGCATTTTGAGTTATTATATTCATTTAATAAAAATGCTTAATTATAATTGAAAATAGATTGAAAATTGTTGTACTCTTACAAAATTTTCTGTATTACATACTTTTCAGACTCTTTCAATTACTGGATATTAAGCTAATTTATAATTGTCCGAGATAAGAAATGCAAATTTGCACATACAGAGAAATGCCTATTATATATTATCATATTAACAAACATATATAATTCTATTTAACGCTATTTTTTCACATGTTTATGTTGCTTATATTAAAAAATAATAAAAATATTGTGCATTAGCAGTGGTAATTTTATTTCAGAGTAACTACAGTTCGTTTAATCAATCGAAACTACGACGATAATTTTGTCACATATCTTATCAGTAACAAGCAAAGTTTTGGACGCCTCAGTATTTTGAAATTTGTTACCTGTGCAGAAAAATATTTTGTGAATAAACGATTTTCACAACTACGAAATCAGACAATGTCTAGCCCAGTGGTTGAAACCAAACAAGGAAAATTAAAGGGTGCCGTTCGTGATAACATCGATGGAGGAGAATACTATTCGTTCAGAGGAGTTCCTTTTGCCGAACCTCCTATTGGTGAATTACGGTTCAAAGTAAGTAGATTACAATATCCCTATATAATACAATTAAAATTTTTACATACAATATTTTCTTAAATATGGTTTATTTTTGTCCCGATAATGTTAAAAATGGTTTATAAACATTTATGGTCTTACATTTTTTTTTCATTGATATAAAGCTTTCCCATCAAACTTGACATTTTCAATATACTTTCATAGTATTTTTCATATGGATATAATATAAAAACTTATTGTAAATGATAACATTTTAACATAAATATCAAATGATTTATATATTAATGTATACCCGCTAGGAACCTCAACCACCGAAGCCGTGGGACGGTGTCAGAAGTGCACTGGAAGAAAGCAAATGGGCAGCACAATATGATTTATTTACCAACACAAGAGTAGGTGGTGATGATTGTCTTTACTTAGATATAGCAACTAATTCGTTAACAAAGAAACGACCGGTGATGGTATGGATTCACGGAGGTGCCTTTAAACGAAGCTCTAATACTTATAAAAAGTACAGTCCTGATTATCTCTTAAAGAAAGACATTGTATATGTTGGTATAAACTATAGACTTGGTGTTCTTGGTACCTTGATTTTCATAAATATTTGAAGTATAGAAAGCAAATGAAGTTATTATTTTAATTAAAATTGATTGTTTTTGATCGCAGGTTTTCTCAATATGGACCACAAAGAATGTGCAGGAAATCAGGGATTAAAAGATCAAGTTGCCGCATTGAAGTGGATTCAAGAGAATATCGAGGCTTTTGGCGGAGATTCGAAAAATGTAACAATATTCGGAGAAAGTGCTGGTGGATGTGCGGTTCATGCACTTTGCTTATCTCCAAAAGCTAAAGGTTTATTTGAAATTTATTTTTATAATATGTTATATACAAAAACATGCTTATTTTTCGTTTTCTAAAACGTTATTTGAAAACAATAATCAATTTTATTATTGAAACACTTGTATCTTGGAAATTACTAATTAAAAGTTCATGTTTCGATTAATAATTTAATTATTCAAAAAAATTTAGGTTTATTTCATAAGGCGATTGCACAAAGTGGTGTTCTCTCTAATCCTTGGGCACATATTCATTCAAATAAGCAATATGGTTTCGCGTTAGCAAAAGCTTTAGGAAAAGAATCTTCTGACCCTCTGGAAGTGATTCAATTTTTGAGAACCATTCCAGCCCTAGATATAGTGGATACTTACGAAAAAATCCATACAGATGTAATTGCACTAAATTTATATAAAATTGATGTATATGAATAATCAAATTTAAAAAATACCTTCATTTACAGGAAATTATAAATCTGCCGTATACTGTAGTTCCATCTATTGATTTAAAAAGCCGTGATCCGATATTACCAAAACCAGTTACAGAATTGGAAAAAAGTGGCGTGAATGTTCCTTTATTAATTGGATACAACAGTCATGAAGGCATTATTAATTTAATTGGCAAAAACTCAAGTCATATAAGAGAATTGAATAATGAACTTGAACAAGTTCTTGCCAAACACCTTCTGATTAGTGATCCTGAAACATTGATTGTAATGGAAAAAACCATTCGGGAATTTTATTTTGGAAAAGATGAAATATCTGAAAAAAAAATTAATGAGTATGTTCAATTTTATGGTGATATGAATTTTGTTAGTAATATTCATGGAGTAGTAGAAACTCAAATGGAAAAAGCGTCGACACCTACTTACTTCTATAAATATTCGTATCGACCTGATTATCCAGGAATGAAACAAAAGTTCAAACTGAATGTGGAAGGTAAATATTTTTTAATACAAATTAGTACACTTTTAACCAAAATAAACAAGTAGTGAACTTATATTCTAGAAATAATTTAATTCAAATAATTACAATTCAAAAATTCGCAATAATATTAATACTTTATACTACATACATACAGAAATCTTAAGGAACATAAATAATGACTTATAAATTAGAGTGACTTAACGTTTGCAACTTGACTGAAAATGTTGTGTTGTACTGTTGTTTAAAATTCAAGGCTTTTTTCCATTATTAAAGTTTTAAAATGTGTCAATATAAACGTTAAAGTATAAAACAAAAATAATTTTTAAATATGTGCGTACATTTCTATATGATTATCGTACATAAAAATAATTTCTGAAGAAGAATATTTCTCTTATGTTGACATATTTATTAATTAATTAAAATTTAAGGCTTTTTTCCATTATTAAAGTTTTAAAATGTATTAAAATGTGTCAATATAAACGTTAAAGCATAAAAAAAAAATAATTTTTAAATATGTGCGTACATTTCTATAAGATTATCGTACGCGTAAAAATAATTTCTGAAGAAGAATATTTCTCTTACGTTGACATATTTATTACTTAATTAATATTCAAGGCTTTTTTCCATTATTAGAGTTTTAAAATGTATTAAAATGTGTCAATATAAACGTTAAAACATAAAAAAAAATAATTTTTAAATATGTGCGTACATTTCTATAAGATTATCGTAAGAAAAAATAATTTCTGAAGAAGAATATTTCTCTTATGTCTTGCATTAATTACATAACCTTCTCCTTAATCGCTTTATCAAGTTTCAAAATTTTTAGCATCTCGATATAAAAATAAAATGAAAAGTCAAATAAAATAAAATGAAAAATAAAATGAAAAAAAAATGACGTAGAGTCGAAATTTTTTATAATGTAACGTTTATATTTATATGTACCCCTAATGGAAATTATTTTACATCAATAACTGTTATAAACTGTAAGTAACTGTAAATATCTGCTAAAATCGGATTATAACTGTTTATGATTGTTATAAAATGTTCAGATTGAGACATTAATAACAGTTATAAACATTTACATACTGTTTTGTAACTAATATTAACAGTTATTAACAGTTTTTAATAGTTATAAACAGTTATTCATATTTAATAGTTTGAAGGACATTTTTAAAATCAAAAGTTTATTAGAGGTGAAATTTATTAATGTGAGTAACTGTAAGTGCTAGTAACTGTCAATAATTGTTATAAATTGTTTATAACTGTTTATAAATGTTTATAATTGTTTCGATGAATTGTTTTATAATTGGTTTGAATTTTTTTCACTGCCCATACTTGTCTTTAATAAAGTTTTATGGGCAATGTACGAAACTTGCACTATCATTTAGAGTACGAAAAGGCATTAAATTAAAAGAAAATTTAACTCCTTTATTTAAATATATGAAAAATATTAGTTGATTATTCCCTATGTTTAATACATGAAAATAGAAATAGATGGATATAGATAGACACTGATTTTCAAGAAAGTTTTTATCAACTTTCCCTTCGACTAAGGGGGATTCTAAATTAAATGTCTTTGGATGTTCTAAATAATGACGTAGTTTCGTACGCTACTTCTACACTTTACTTTTTATTCCAATCTCGTCGGCATCCTCCTTTATAAATGAGAAAGAAGGTAATTAACTGTTAAATACTGTTAATAATATCAGTTACAAACTGATTGTAAAAGCTTATAGCTGTTATTAATGTTTTAATCTGGATATTTTATAACATTTATAAACAGTTACAAACAGTTTTTAACAGTTATTCAGGGGAAAAAATTCCATTAGGTACATAACAATGGTTTGATTACATAAAAAATAATAATATTACATCTGATATTAAAATAAATTGAACGCTATCCCCAACGAGAGCTTTTTAATGGCACGAAAATAGGTCATCTTGTACCAGTCAGAAAAATTTTATTTGGCAGAAATTACACTGGTATGCACTGGATTATATTTTTTTTCTTAATTTTTTTATTTATATAAGTTTAGTATGTTACTAATCTATAGAGATTTTATCGTCCCTTGAGAGATGTATTAAGGATGTAAAGCATTCAATTAATTATCAAAAATCAATTAATATATCACCCGTTTTTATTATACTTATATCTTCGTTATCGGGCTTAAGATGTATATCACATTAAGCTCTAAGGGTCGACTATAATTGATTATAATTTACAAAGAAATTTATGTGATAGATATTAGAACAAAAGCTCGACGAGGATAGTATAAATGTACAGTATACATATAGGCAATAAAAACGTGAAAAGATAAAGATTTAATTTATAAAAAAAAATTAATCGACATGAGATCAGTACTAAATATATTCTTCAAGATTCTTATCATTTATAAAAAAAATTTTAATTGATATGAGATTAGTAACTAAATATATTTTTCAAGGTACTTGTCATAGTGATGAGCTTGGCTGCTTATTCTATGCAGAGTTGCGAAGAAAAAGTCTAGAAGAAGGCACAAGAGATCGCTTAACAATGGAACGTATGACAACAATGTGGACTAACTTTGCTAAAACTGGGTACGGCACATCTCTTTTAAATGAATATATATAATTGGTTCAAGATTAACATTGTGTTATACGTTTTAGTGACCCAACACCAGTAATTGATGATGTGATACCAGTAAAGTGGCTGCCAGTGGACAAAGATAAGAAATATTATTTAGAAATTAATGACAATCTCACAATCGGAGAAAATCCTGACGCAGAGATGTGGAAAGTATGGAAAAGATTCCTTCCCTGCATTAAAAACCCATGTGAAACTTTAGGTGATTCTTCATCAGGTGTTTTTTGATGTTTTGACATGATTTGTCGCCTGATCTTGGCACTTTGTTTTATGTCACAAAAATGGGTAAAACTCGAATCAAGAAGAGATCTAGCGTGACATATATGTATTACGATCCGGATGATAATACATCTATGCATAATTTAAGTTTTAACCATTTTTTATTAATTGAAAAAAACGCTAAAATCAGGTGAAAAATTACCTGATTTATCACCTGATTTTTTAAAACAGGGTTAAATAGGATTTTCAATTATCTGATATTTAAGAATTGATTAGCACAATTTTACTTTTTAAAAACGGTATATAAAAGTCTTTTAGTAGAACTTACATCAGATTTTTGTATAATTCACTACAATTTTTCTTTTCTATGCAAGCACATATCTACCTGTTATATTTCTAAAGATTGATTTAATAATTTTGACACGAAATATTAATTACGCTTTTTAGGCATAATAAACAACAAAATAACTCTAATAAACAAACCGGGCCAGCAACGCGTTTTTCATGAAAAAATTATATTAATTAGAATATGGTACAATAATTAGAGCTTGATGGAATATATGTATATAGACCGTGTATGATCTTTAATAGAACAGATATAAAAATTCTTCCCGTAAACAAAACTTCCAAAACATATTTTTAAAATAACTTAAGTATATAACTCGTAAAAGAAATGAGAATATATATTTTCAAATGGGTACGAAATATTGTTTCTATTTGATTATGTTATACTTTTTTATATTTTATTTTATGTTTTTTCTATGGTTTGAGGTCTGAAATCATTATTATAGAAATAAAATACTGTGTATACAATAAATAACATTTACTTACAATAAAAAAATTTAATTTATCCCTTAATGACTTCCAATGCTAAAAACGAAGATGAATATCGCTATTGTTAATAATTATTTCCATAAGCAATGGATAAATTAAATTAATTACACGATGTAACGACTTGACGAGCACAAATATTGTAATAATAAACTATATGAAGCATATCAATTTACATTAAAAAAGGTATAAATTTGTTGACACCCTTACTATCCATTGTAAAATATTTCCGTACATGATATAATTATTTTCTTCTCATCCAATCACAATGAAGCATAAACATTACATCAGTATTTCAACTTTATGAATTATGAGCAAACGTACTGTCATCTCAGTTAACTTTCTAAATTTATCGCTTAAATTCTAAATACACAATAATTTATTTGAAATTGTCGCTGATTGGCTCCATCGGTGATATCGTTATTCTGCCCAGATTGCACAACAGTTGGCGCTGGCTGGTGATCGGGAGAAAATATATTTCATATTTTAGCATACATAGCAAATAGAAAGCGAAGTCACTCCGATACGTGGCGCTGTACCAGCGTGGGTAGCTGTGATGTCATTCGGGCAGCAGCGTGTTTATCATAAAGCTTGAACAACAACACAGTTTGGGATTTACATGCGGCGTATCAGTGTCGGTAAATCACGGGGCTTACATTAGAAACCCCCGTAACTCACTCGGATTTAACGTTTATTATTGTTCTCACGGTATTCAAATAACGACGTAATAATAGTGATATACTGGACTCTGAATACTTTTTTTTAGACAGCAATTTGATCATAATTTGTTATTGTCCTTAATTGAGTTGACGATTAATTCCTGTGAATGAAAAGTGATTGTTTGTAAAATTATGTAGAGTCTCAATTACTTTTCATGAAAGAATCTGAAACTCTTGATTTAAAATGCATTCAAAATAACATTGCGTTTAGAATAAATAAAGACTGTATAATGTTAACGATTATGGTTTTCAACCTTAAATTGAAAATTTATTTATAATATATAGTAAGCCATATACCCATTTTCAGAACAGTCTAATCAGCTTAGGGATGTAACATATTTTAGAAAATATGTATAATAAGCATTACATAAATATGAAAAAATTAGCGAATTAATAATGGGTATGAATTATAAGATAATTTGTAAGAACTGTAAACGTAGGGCAAAACTACCCATCACATCGATCTATTAATTGAGCTAGCATAATGCACGACGGTAACTTTATAAGTTAAACGAACCCAAAACCATGCATTCGCTGGAAATCTGAGATTCACTACGTAATCACGGTTAGCACGTTAAGAACGATGCTACGTCGCAAGGTCTAAGCAGATTATATCTCCGATCGTGTAATAATAGGATATTCAAGGGATTGGTGCAATGCCGTACTTGGCACATCGCTTCCTGGTTTGACGTTTCCCTAGAAAATAAAGAAACGCTGCACATCGGTGGTATATGGATGCAAAAGCTTGAAGACAAACATGTTAATGTGTGATTGATTAGTTTTGGAGCTTTCTAAGTTTAATTAATATTTAGAAGAGAGTATTTTGGAAATAGGAAATCATGTACTGTATTTAAAAAAATTTGTCGATAATTAACGAGTACTCAGAGCTAAATTTTTCATTTTATTCTTTGGAAACATTTTCAGTTAAAAAAGTACAAATCGTTGCCAAAAATAATCTTTTCAATGTACTTCTGATATATTCTTACTATTGACAAAGTGGATTGATAATTTTTATCGATTTTGTATAAAAAAAAATTATAATAATGTTGGCTCAACTTATGGAGGTCGGAGCCAGAATCTCGCACATTAGTCGTCAATTTATATAAAAAATAAAATAATAACGTTCTGGAGTGCTATATTGACAGTAGAAATATGATTCTGCAATTCTAATTGGCATTGCCGCTGTGCTTTTTCCTAATTCATGGAACTCACGTTGCACAATAGTAATGGCAGCGAAGACAGACCCGCACCTCATTTTTCATGCATCGCGTGTTCCAAGAACTAGGAAAAAGTGCAGCTTCAATGCTACTCATGCACACACAACGCTTTATCTTTGAATCTTCTTGGAAAACGCCCTATCTCGAAATCTCGTTTGAAAATGTCTTATCTCTGAATCTCATTGGAAAACGCTCTATCTCAGGAGCCTACTTTTTCCAAATTTAAGTTGTTAGTACCGAACAAAATTTGTTGCACTGCAATTTAAAAGGTATACGTAAATGGTTTGTGATTGAATAAAAAATCTATTCTTATATATTATAATTATTTCAATTACATTTTATTTTAACAACGAAATATTAAAAGAATGATAAACTTTAGGGATCAAGTTATGATCTATAATATATTGGAAATCTTTTATTTTTCTTGCTCTAGCGGCAATAATGCGTTGCAGCTGTGATTTAATGCTGCTGCTGTGCCTGGACTAAACACTGCCTTTTTAACATTCTTTTTATAATAATTGTAGCCAAATTCAATTTTGCCGTTAGAACTATATTTGGTTTTTGTACTTTACGAAATTTTATTCTTCTTCCAGAATTTTTTTTTTATAGGATTTTTCAAAATAACAAATGTCTTTATGCTCCATTTGTTACACAGCATATTTTGGAAGTTCGACTTTGGAATTCGACTTAATTTTGATCCACTGATCTTCAGTGAAAATATACAGATGTGTTGATACCGCCTCAATTGTAGAGTAAAAAATGTCTAAATTATTTTCAATTTTTAATAATCATATAAAGTCGACTGCGATAAAGTATAAAGCAATGTACAAAAGCATGGAAATCATTTTATTTATAAATTAATGTTTTTAATGTGCTAAGTATTGTAAAAAAGGGATATATCCTATCTTGCCGACATAATACTCTTTTCAATCTAATAAAAAAATGTTTGATTTATACAAAATGAAGACAACACTGCACATTTTTTGGTTTTAATCTACCATTTCACATTTTAAACAAGATTCAAACAGATACTATTTAAACACTTCTGAAAATAATATGACCACAAACATTTTGCGTGGCAGCGTAAATATTTGCTTGAAACTTTGTGAAATGGTATATGATGACCAAAAGATGTGTAGTGGAAAAAATAGGGTTCGGAGATAAAGCGTTTTCCAATGAGATTCAGAGATAGGGCGTTTTTCAACGAGGTTCGGAGATAGGGCATTTTCCAACAAGAGTCGGAGATAGGGCGATCTTGCATTGAAACGACGACACACACTCACCCAAACACACACACACGCACACATAATTGGAATATACCAAATCGTTGTGGATCTATAGACGGTAAATATGTTTATATCAAAGCTCCTTCAAATTCTGCATCTCTATATTATAACTATAAAAAGAGTTTCAGTTCCATTGTACGTGCAGTTTGCAATCATAGGTATGAGTTTACATTATTTGATATGAGAAAACTCAATAACTACCTCGTGTTAATAACAACACAAGAATGAGTTGGCATCTATATCTCGCTATAAAGATATATCCTAATTCCTAATTATCTGTATCCTAATTCGCGAAGATGATTGGTCAATGAGGATGTCGCGGCTTAGCGGGGGGATAAACAAGTCTTATATTCGCATATTATACAAGTATACTATCCTTTATTACTAAGTAATAATCTACATTTCTGCATATTTTAACATATTTTTGCTCTGTTTTTGTGTGTATAATATTTTACAGAATCAAAATGATGCCACGCAGAAGCTGCAGTGACGGAATAAGTAAAATAATGAGCGCAGTTTCGCATGGAATTTTTCGTTAGGCCAGAGGGCAACAAAGAGATTTTCCGCCACCACCAACGTTACTAACATCGAGTGAAGTGGCAGTGGAGGATGATGTGAGTTCTCATGCTTATGTAGATACCCTGGCAGAAATAACAGATTCAGGTGGATTAAAATGGATAGAGATTCAATAAACTTTATAACGAACATAATGACATTGATGCAGAACGAAGAGATGATGGATAACATAGAGGTGCAAAATGAGTTAGAAAATTTAGGTAAGGATTAACCCTTTTCGTACCAAATTTTCGCAATTTACATCCAACTATCAACGCTGTAACTTTTGACTCGGGCATCGGAGAAAAAAATTCTAAAAAGCCATAATTGATAGTTCGCAACTTTCTCTTTCGATTGCCGCTTATCAGAATCAGTCTAGGATTTGACAGGAAAAAGTTATTAATGATTTTGTTTAAAAATAAAATTCTGTATATTGACAATGAAAAAAATTTTCCTGATCAACAAGCCGGGTATCAATCGTATCCTTAGAATCGATACTACCATATGCCGTTGGAATTTCGAAAGAAAACAAAATGGCGGCTCCAAGATGGTACCGGAAATGCCAAATTACACATTGTCTCGGTCAAATATCGGTTATTCTTCTTAACTATGTTAAATAAAACTATGTATTATATATAGACGTGCACAAACGTTTAATTCTCGTTAAGAATTTTTTTACTATATTCACAGTTTCGATATGACTAATAATTTTATCAGTGTATGATTTAAAATTGGTCCAATGAAAATATAATAATTTGGTCCTAGAATAAAAATTCTTTTTCCTTAATCAATTTTATTTTCAAACTACAGTTACTAAGTCTGTTTGTTTTATAATCAATTTTCCATTTTATAATCAAAATGGAAAATTCCTGTAAGCTGATAAGAAATTGCTTGTTTATTTTGAATTACTGAGACAAAAAGAATGATTGACAGTAAATTATGATTTGATTTGATAACTTTTTTTAGCTAAAATCATAATACTATCAAAACTACTTGAAAAAAAGAATTTGATGTTATACGCTTAGTCGGCATAAATAAAGAACTACCGATTGATCACATCGAGACAAAGGTTTTAACTCATTACTTTCTATGTTGGTGTACTGTTTAATTACAGTCACTTAATGACCACCACGAGCATTACAAATTTTCTTCCTTATTCTCCTTTTTTTCGACTTTACTAAGATTCATTTTTTTACATTCTTTACGTGACTGTAATTAAACAGTACACGACCACAGAAAGTAATGAGTTAAATCCTTTGACTCGATGTGATCAATCGATTCGTTCTTTATTTAGATTTAATTACATATAACTATTCATAGCTGTGTATGAATTTACATAGTGAAAATGAAAAGTTCTGAGTTGAGAACTATATAAAATTATATATAGTTCCATATACTTATATTTTTATGTATAAATATATATAAATCATCTTTTTAAGGACATGTGTAAGATCGGAAAGATTCCTACCTTATCGATTTTTGCACTTAACAGAATACATAAATAGAGACTAATTTAAAAAGAATCGTATTTATTTTATACGTATCATCTCCCTGTTAGGGACGGTTCTATATGCGGAGACGCTTTAAACCTTTTTAGAGACATTATTATTTAGTCTAATAGTTGCAGATTTTAATCGAAAATTATGTAGTATTCGAGAATCAAAGATTTTATCAAAATATTGACGCGGGAGTTTAAAAAATGCAACACTACCGAGGAAATTACCAGACATACGGGTCTTGGTTTTTTTTAGAAAAACCTTTCAGGAATTACATTTTAAACAAAATATAAGACTTATGTATCAGGGTTTTATTGAATCAATGATCCTGGAAATTAAGATATTCACCACTCTTTATGCTTATAATGTATATCATAATATATACATATATATTCTTTTGTACAAGAATGTATAAATCAATATAAATTGAATAACTTTATTTTGAAGGCATATTCAATAACATACTGAATTACGGATCTCATTATCTTACGCAAAAAGTAATTCTTGAGAGTTTCAAAGAAATCCAGGACCCGTATGACTGACTATGTCCTTGTAAGCTGATAAATTATTTTTCTCTTTAATCTTTATAATTTATCTAGTTTATATAATTAATTCCTCAATATAAAATTACATGAATCTTCGCAAAACCAATTCTAATTCAATAAGTATCAATTGTTAACAGCCCGACGCAATTCATTAACCATTACATTATTACAATTAGCTCTTGCTATCACGGTTATGACAGTTTCCATTCTCCAACTAGTTTAGCAAGTGCATTATCCATTACTTGGCAATATCTGCAGTTCTATACCCCGCCGTTTCCTTAACCTCTGAGAGAAGGCGATACTGGAGTCTTGAGTGCGCTCCGTCATGCCACCTTGTTTTCTCTCTCACCTCACACAGCATTTTCCAAGCAGCCCTTCATCGCGCGAAATCCAAGAAGAAAAAGCTGCGAATTTCAGAAAGCGCAACCAGGCGAAAGCTCTAATATTCTCTCTCTCCCTTTCTCTCCCTTCTCATACGGTACCACTTGAAGTCGCTTACCACTTTGCTATCGCTATCTTCGGCATTTGTTACGCTTTGTGCGTTTTCAACGTTGCGGAGTATGTGACCCGTACCGTGGGGCTAGTGGTGGAAAACAATTTTCTTCCGGTAGTGCGAGAAATTGCTTTAGTGTTCGGTTAATTGAGCGCCGGCTGACCGCTGGTGTAACGAGGATGTGTGTGAAAATATCGAGATTATTCCGGGCGATTTGTCCCAGTAAAGACGCCCTCAAAGTATTTTTTTATGAGTCCTTTTTTGCGTGCTGTTATTAGGTGGAGCTGTCCAACCGATTCTGCTGGCGCTAGTGGTATCAAATAATCTAAGGGTTTCGATAACCTAAGCTTTAATTTCTAAATGTTTATAGCCACTTATTTAAATTCATATTATGCTTTCTTAAGATTTAATATAACTTCTTAAAATTCATAATTCAAATTGATTTTAATTCTCTTATGCTCTTGAGATGTTTCAATTTTCAAAATGTTCTTCTATGGGGGGAGTAGAGGTGCAAATCCACATCACCTCTTCATACGAAAGAACAAAAGTTGTGATAGTCTTGAGAAAATATGGGTTCGTATGTCCGAAAGTCACATACATTTATTCTTATCATGAACTTAAACATTTATTGATTTATTATTTATTATTGTAAACTTTAAGTTATTTGTGGGGATGTGATACGTAATATTTACCGACATTATAGTATATTGATTTTTTAAATCTAAGTGATTACTGTTCTAGTATATCTTTATTTAAATATTAATTAAAATTAAGATACAAATATAATTTATACAATAAAAATAAATACAGCAAAAATAAGCAATTTCAATTTCAACACTTATTTTAAATTAATTTTAAATTAGACCGTGTTTAAAGTATAGCATCCATATTTTCAATTTTGATCTCCTTTTCTGTGAAACCTTCCAGAGGAAACACATTTTTTTAAATATTACACTGGTTGTAATTCTTTTGAACCAGTCATTTTAAAAGTTTTATAGCAATTTGTAGTAGGTTGAATGGCGATTTTTTATTCAGTCGATTTGTTCAGAAGCTGAAAAATATAAAAAAAAATTAATTGATTTTGAAAATTAACATAAAATTTATTCAAATAATAAGTAATGGCTGCATAAATAGTTGTTTTTAAATCTGAGCTGAACTTGTTTTTCTATAATCATAAAAGCCAGAAAAGTACCTTTATATTATTTTATTTTATGTTAGTTTATTATTACCTTTATTACTTGTTGTATGTCTAGAAGACTCGATTCTCCCAATTCTATTGTAGAAAAATTTTTTATCAGTAACAGTGTCTTTTTCTTAACATATATTATATGTAATATGCATTTATACTTACTACAATACGGTGCTTTTGCGGATGCAAATACTAAGAAATTTCCAGTCACACCATTGTTCGAAGCATGGAAACCCATTTCTGGGCATTCAGGACAAGTCCTATGATTTTTTCTGTTGTTAAGAATGCTCACAGCATCCTCATAGGTTTTATTCCACCTTTGGCCAATAAACTTACAAGTCTTAGGATTGGAATCGATTGATTCAGTGAAGTAACGATAAGCTGATTTGTGACTGCACACCAACTTTTCCGGACCTTTAATTGAAATCGATATTTAATTTTAATCATATGGGATTTTAGCTTTGACCGCATATAAGTGAACTCGCAATAAAATTATCGATGCTTACCGAAAGCGCTTAGACATTCTGGTTGCAATACTCCACCGTTTACGAAGAAATCAATGTGGCCTGAAATCAAACAGATTTTATTTTATTAATAAAATTTTCTATTTTACAGCACTTAAGTAGCAATTAAAGATGATTAGAACTTGATTTATTTAATTTATAAAACTAAATTTGGATCTTTAATTAAATACTGACCAACGGATTGGCTTAAGCCGAATGCTGGTACCAAATCACTATCGCTTGTCTCGGTGTGGATAATATCAACGAAATCAGCGTCAGACTTATCGATTTTCCAACTATGATCAGCTTTTACGAAACATGGTTTAGCCGGGTCCAGTCCAGTGACTCTCTTAACCTTATAAACACTATCAGCTTTGCTCTTAAGTAAATGTCCTGTTTGGCCGCTGATGTGTGCGCCGAGACTGTGTCCAATAAAGTACAAATGATGCCACAAACTACTTGAATCCCTGTTTAGATTGCTGACCTGGACTTCCAATTTATTTAAAAACCTATTTAAACAAAAGTAGATTATTATAAATAAATAGTACAATAACTTTAAAAAATTATTAGTTTAACCCTTAACTGACACACGTCAAAATAATAACATAAATGACACATGGGGTATTTCAGACCCCCCAGTGGGCAAAAATGTTTATAACTTTTTTGTTTATTAATATTTTGATTTGCAATTTTTTACAAGTACCTTAAGGTCTCTACTAAAGGGTGTTTTAGTTCATAAGATCCAAAATTATTGTTTAGATATTGAAAAAAATCGAAATTTGTTTAAATACTGAAAATCTATCCCTTTTACTAAAAAATTCATAACTTTTTGAAATTTGAATATTTTCCGATGAAATTTTAATGACTAACTCGTGAAACTATAACCTTTAGGATAAAATTAGTTTTAAATACCAATTTTTCAAAAAAGGTATCTATTTGAAAAAAAAAAACTGATGAAAAAAGGATGAAATAAATGAAACAAGCATGCTGGTTATTTATGGCACCACAAAGCAAACAGTGGCGCGTAACTTTGAAAAATTTTCGGTCAATAATACTCTGGGGTCTTTCGGACCCCCAGTATCATTTAAGGGTTAAAGTTATGATTAATTCGTAAAAATTCAAAACAATTCGTGCTCGAAGATAGGCTCACATTTTTAGTTAGAAAAGAAATATCATATTATGTATTTAGATTAGAAACTAATATAATTGGATTCGTGTTGTTTTTATAATCAATACATAAGCGAACAATTTTTGGGTTAATAGCGCATGCACATAACATGATGCTTGTCCCGATTATTAAAAAATAGTTAGTTATGCTAATAATATTTAACGTACTTGACTATTGCCATAGCAACATGGTGGGTACTTTTAGCGGCATTAACATAGTCTGCGTCATGACTTGCTTTATCCCAATCTACCAGGATAAGGTTAATGTTGTCCTAAAATTTGAAAATATAAGATAAGTTTTATGTAGTATAGCATAATATAATACCACGATTATACGCTACAAATTGATATAATTATTTATTCTGTAACATTAGAGCAGTTTCTTCAGTTGATATATACTATCTATATACTATCTATCAAAAAAACAATAATAATATTATAAGGAGAGTTCACACCCACGGAGTTATATTACGGATTTCGCTGAAGCAGTACAGATATGAGATACGTGTCTCGGCATTAGCTCCAATGACTCTTATGGTCTGAGTTAAATGTTCACCTAAGTTGCGATGTTACAAAAAAATTATAAAAAATATAGATAATAAGCTTTTATCTTCATTGTAGAAGAAGTGATTAGCACTTTTCATTCAAAAGTTATGAGTGATCGAAAATAATGTTAATTTTTTATGCATTTTACGACTTAAACAAACACTAAATTTTAAGATCCAAAATTTAACTTTATTTTAGATCGATTATTATAGCGTTTGAATGTCAAGTGCTAATTCATTCTAAAATGTGAATGAAAATTTATTATCGATAATTTTGATTTCTTTTTCGCAACATTTTTTACAAAGCATATTGGCCTTTGATTTAAAGACTTAAAGACAACCATGATTTTTCATATTTTATAAAATGGGCCTCGGTCCAGTAAAGTAACGCCAAGACACATATTTCCTATTTTTCTCTATAGAATGTCTCTTTAGTTTCAGCTAAATCCGTGACTAAAAGCCTCTCCTTGTTAGTAAATAATTCAATTAAACTGTAGGCATGAAGAACGTAATTGTATAAGTTTGAAAAATTTTATATTAATAAATTTTTTTTACATACTTAAAATATATATTTGTAATCTATGCCTGTTTGAGAAAATAGAGCAATATAACATTTGTAATAGTAAGAAAAATTTTCATGTTGTTATTCATTAATGGAATCAAGAAAGTCTAATAATAATAAATTATATTAGGTGCACAACTTTGCTTCCGCCGATTTTTTCGAAAATTTGAGGCTTTATTCTGAAAAAGTGATTAGCTGTTTATGATTCAAAGTACTGTCCGTCACTAGCCACTACTTTTTGCCATCTTTCGGGCAATTGTCGGATACCATCTCGAAAAAACGATGCGTCTTTTGAGGCGATCCACAAATCGATCCATTCTTTGACTTCTTCATAAGAATGGAAATGCTGCTCAGCTAGGCCATGTGCCATCGATCGGAACAAATGGTAGTCGGAAGGAGCAATGTCTGGAGAGTACGGCGGGTGGGGTAAGACTTCCCATTTTAGGCTTTCTAAGTATGTCTTGACGGGTTTTGCGACATGTGGCCTGCCTATTTCAACCGGCACTTACCGCTGCAGCCATCTATCGAAAAACGGCGGAAGCAAAGTTGTACACCTAATAATATAAAATAAAAATTTAGAGCTAGTTGTATGGTTAATTATTGGGCCTTTATTAACTATAAAAATATTGATAAAATGAACAGTATTATAAAAAAGATAAAAATATTAATTTTTTTATGAATGCAGAGTCACTGCAACCGATTAGCACAGAAAGAGAGCATAAAATATATTCACATTACTTACAGAATGTAGAAGTTTTTTCTTTAAAGCTTCAACCCAGGTAGTTTTACTACTTGACATATATCCATGAATGATAAAGTAAGTTTTAAATGAAGGATTAAATCGTCCACTTTGTACTGCTGACCAATCATTATTTCCGATTTTAACGCTGTCTTTATTTTCGCTAGTTGAGAGATAAAAATCAACTTTAACGTTATGCTGGGGTTTGGAGAATATATAAAGAGCGAATCCCATAAGCGATTCTTTAAACGACGAGCATGTTAAATTTGTATCTTCCTCTACGCCATAAGCGTTTCGAAATAACAATATCACTGATAGCGATATCAATAAAGACTTCATCTTTGCACAAGAACACTTTTATTTATGAGACGATTTTGAACTATTTATCAAGTCTCTTGACGAATTTAGAAGCTTTGCTTCGATCGCTTTCTTGCGACGATGCCAAATACTTATGAGAAATTACTAACGGATGAATTTTATAATTTTATAGGTCCATTGTTACTGGAATAATATCTTTTTGAATTCTAAATATGTTGACATAATATCTGATAAAATAGTTCTCATAAAAGAAAACTGAGCGCAATTGAGCCTATACATTGAATGAACAAAGATATCTTAAGTAATTATATTTGGAGCTTACTATTGAACTCTCTGCATTATTGATTAGGTATCTGGTATTAGTAAGTATAACATAATATTTTTTATCTTTACTATTATTTTAACGCTATACTGAAATAATAACTTGAGCTTTACATTCTAGAATTCAACTGTACAAAGTAAGTATTTGAAAAGGGGTCTATCAAGTGTTACGCGTATTTGTTCATTTGCTTCTTTTTTTCGTACTTTATTTGTAAGTGAGATCGTATACGCAATAGAACCATTTTTAAATTTGAAAGTATATTTAACTATATTCACTTGTTACATGACGTAAAAGTAGTTTTATATATTAAGCAAACAGATAACGAAAAAGGAACGTCGGCTCATTGGTACATAACTTCCGCAAAATTTATTGACTTTGCTTTAGATATGAAAATATTGTTTATATAGATTCACTGTATTAAGTTTAATAGGTTCTAAAATTTGTAAATAACATTAAAAATAGCATGAGTTTAAAGAGCAAATAAATTAATACTTCAGAAACGATTAATTTTTGAATACTATTTAGTAATGGGTGGCTGTGTATGTTCGAGATAACTTTAGTAACGGTAATAGCATAGTTATGATAAAAGTAAGTTTCTTTTGATTACATCAAAGCATTATTTTTATTATAGAAAATTGCAGGCACAGAAAATTTTTATACCCTCTGGTAGAACTTGGAAGTAAATTAATCATACATTTGTAAATAAATGTAAATCCAAACCATAAATATAAACCATGAACTTTTATATAGGTTCATTAAAAGAGCTAAATTCTTCGATAGTACATTAAAGTAAACCAGGAAAAAGAGTGACCCGATTGAAAAAAATTGTAGGATGAATGCACATGTCTTATATACTATCAATGGGGTTACTCGCCAGTTTCTACAATTTTTTTTTGTTCTCTGCAGTATAGTTGAATGAGATACCTTTTGAGATATTAGGTAGTAACGTTTAGTTTTCGGAATTATTGGGAGCAACGGGACTGCTATTTTTCCTTGTTTGCAATGCATATTGTTTAGCTGTTTTGTATATCTATACATGTATCGAATATGTACAAAAATAAAACGGCAATGGTAGAATTACAAATGAAAGTTCTTTTTGGAAATTTCTTTAAGGATATCAGTATTCAGAATTTCAAATTAGAATCAAAGTATAGAATATTTAAATTGTTATTTTTTTTATATTTTTTTCTTATATACACATAATACACACAGACATATATTAAATATTCTATTGGACAGAGTATGGATTTTGAACTATTTAAACGCAAAAACCAAGCTTCAACAATTGTCCATTTACTGGCAGTCGAATGTATAGACAAAGCTCTGTATGTTATCCATCAACTCAACTTTCTTCTAAACTTCCAGCTAAGGGGTTTTCTAAAGGGTTTTTGACGCTGGCTAGAAACGGATCGGACATTTATAAAAATTACCAACTAGATAGTTCAGTGATACTGTGATGTCCCGTCGCACTCTAATTATAAAATCATCAAACTAAAAACTAATGTACAAATTTATTTGTTCTAAGGTCATTTTCTTTACCCTTCTTTGAGAATACTCGAATGACATTTCTGGACTAGAAGATTACGTTTTAAGCGACTGTAAAATAAAAACGAATCTGTATTAATGAACTTTTGGAAATTTCATTTATTCAAGTTTGTCTAAAGCTACTTACCCTTAAAGCTTTTTCAATTTTCGGAATATCCTCATCTCCAATTTCTAAGATAATATTAAAGATTTTAAGTAAAACTGTATATTAATTAATTTATATTATAATATGCAAATGTACTCACTGCAACGTGGTTTTTCTGCAGATGTAAATACTATAAAATCTCCAATTGTATTAACTTTTGGAGCATTATAACCCATTTCCGGACATTCTGCACAAACTGCACTTCCATCCTTTATCTCATGAAGAATCCGAAGAGCATCCGAATGAGTTTTTTCCCATCTGTAGCCCGTAAATTTACAATCATTCGTCTTCGAATTATCTATTGAGTCAATGAAAAATTGACAAGCTAATTTATGGCTACAGATATAGTCATCAATAATTACTGTTAAAAATAATAATTTTAGTTTGTTAGTCCTGCAAGTCAATATTTATAATGTAATTAAGTTTATTTTATTTCAAATGTTTTCTGAACTTTAAAAAAAAACTAGGTATATGAAATTTCATGTTTAAATGAAATTCTGTCTTTCTCTAGAAGTCTATATGAATTTCTCTAATTAATGAAATATGTTACCAGCCAATATTCTACTAAGAATCTAAATTATAAAATTAAAAATTATTTTTTTATTTCATGTTATAAAAAGTAGTATTATCAAAAGTCGAAAATGTTTTAGCCACACATAATTTCGATATTGCTTACTTAAGGTACGATCACATTCCGGTTGAAACGTAGCACCATTTACATAAAAATCTATGTGACCTGAAATCCAAATGTTAAAAGTTTATTTTAGTAATTACTGAAGATTAAGAGAATTAATCAAAGTAATTTGATAATGTAAATTCTAACCTAGAGATTCTTTTAAGCCAAAAGCAGTCACAAGATCACCTGAGACTGTTTGGGTATGAATGACATCCACGAAGTCAGCATCATTTGTATCCAATTTTAAACTGTGATCAGCATGTGTAAAACAAGGATGCGCTGGATCTAAACCGGTGATCCTATCTACTTTGTAAAATTCACTTTTTTCCTTAAGTAAAAATCCTGTTTGGCCACTAATGTGAGCACCCAGACTGTGCCCAATGAAGTATAAATGATTCCAAATGCCCTTTGAATTTTTATACACTTTTTCAACTTCAGTTTTTAATTCCTTTAGAAACCTGTTTATGCATAAAATAACATTATTGTAAGAAAATTAACATTTTTTTAACATGTGAATTTCCAATATAAGTATAATCTATAACATACTTAATTATATTCGATGTAACTGCTTGTGTTGATCGCGCTGCATTAACATAATTCAATCGATGACTAGATTTAACCCAATCGACGAGAATGAGGTTAGCTTCGTTCTGGAATTTTTAAGGAAACTAATTGTTTGGTACTTGCAAAATATTATGAATTGCATTTTCATACATGTCAATGCAGAAGTAGAAGTTTCGAAAAATGTATTTCAATATTTTACTTACCAAATTCAGGATTTTGTTTTTTAATTCCACAATCCATGGCTTTTTACTGTTTGAAAAATACCCATGAATGACCAAATAAGTTTTCTTTTCCGGATTAAAGCTTTTAAGTGCAGACCAATCATTGTTTCCAATTTTCAGATTTTCACTATTTCCCTTTTCAGCGAGATAAAAATTAACAGTTGCATTTTGTTGCTGCCGCTTTGAGAAGTAGTCAAGAAAATCTTCTAAAAGTGAGTTTGAACATGTAATTTTCACTTTATTTTCTTCCGCAACTGAATTATGAAATAAAAATATCGTTAACAATGCTATTAACAAAATTTTCATTTTTATTTATATTAAATTTTTCTTCAAGACAGCACTTTTAGTTGCCGGACTACTGGAAAATGACTTTTTATTTGTAAAAGAGGGAATAAACGAATTTTTATAGAGCTCTCTATTATTCTAATTTTATTTACGCTGATAAAAATCATTCTTTGAAAAGAATATTAATGCTTCACTAATAATATAGTTTGGCCAATAAAGATTACTTAAACGCATACATTCAGAACGGAAAATTGAAATTTGTTTCTTAATATTCCACTGAATATTTGATCAAGCATTAATGGTATTTGCGTCTTATTACAAGTGATTTAAATTTTATCTAATTTGTATACGATGTGTCAATATTAATAAAATATCTATATTATTGGAATGCAAGTGTATAAAGTAACTATTTAAATTAAACTATTAAATCACTAGCGATGAAGGACTCGATAAAAAATAAACATAATTTTTTAAAAAAGCCTGTCAATACTAATGAAACTTGTATAATTTGTATAAAAGTCATTTACTGGAAATTTCACAGTAAAAAAGAATATCATAATGTAATGTATGGAGACATGGAAAACCAACAATAATTGTATAAATTTTAAATATAAACTTACAAAATGTGAGAGAACAAAAAGATTAACATGTTGAATTTCCAGTTATATTTAGTTTAAATTTAGTTAATTTAATATCGCGATAATAAAATGACTCCCCATAAGAAACAATGCTAAAATTGAAAAAATAATTTTATTCATTTCGGTCCAAGTATAACGATCATTTCATCACTTTTTAGATTAGAGACAACCAAAATGACCAGTATTTGGTACAGTGCACCATTGGTCCAGAGTCCATCACTTACCACTTTAGCATGTGTCGCTCCGATGCGTCTTGCTCTCTTATTTTCTCGCGCTGTTCTGCGATTTCACTCTAACTCGCCCCACGTCCAGCAGGACGCTTCGCAAAATTTCTACCTCCAAGCCTTATCGTCGTGTTGACGCTTGAAAGAGCCTCAAAGAGTCAGTCCTATGTGTTGCATGTGCACGCCAAGATCCGTAAGAGGTTTTCCAAATTGCATTTTGAGACAAGCTTCGACGTCATGTAAGATGCATGTACAGTATTTTAGGGACTGGGATTTATCACTATCTTCGGCTTTTTAAAGTACAGATTTCAGAAATTTGGGTCACAGCTTTTCTATCGATTTATCGGATAATTATTTAAAATGTGACGTAATATATTTGATATTATTATATTATGAATAATACGAGTGACTACATTATTTGTCGATGTCATACTGACAGCTGCAATTGAACAATTGTGCAAGAACCTAGAAATAAAAGAGAAAAACATCAAAATACACTTTAGACGTAAAAAAGGTGGCTGGATTTTTGAAAAAGTATCGACTCTGTGAAAAAGCTCGTAATTGTGACTATAGTGGTGTACGATCCATCACGCTCAGGCGTCATCGCTAGTAGTGCAGCGCGCCGTTATCGTTATACGCGACATCGTTCACTACGCTCGTTTCGCGCGGGGATTTTTTTTGCGTGCGCTCTGGGTGTCAAGCTTTCGCGCTCTTTTAACGCTCACCCACGAGACCTGTGGCTGTCGAAAAGGGACACGCGGTGACTGAGGGATGAAGAGGAATTTATGGATGGAAAGTGTTGGTAAATATTAAGCACAGTATTTCTTACATCAAACGGCTTTACTTCTCAGCTGATTTATACCAAAGTTTATTCGCGCGTGGTAATTATTAATTGAGTATCTGACTTTTTGAAAAATTTATATAAAAGAAGTTTCTAGCCAGCAACTACATACACTACATACAATACATACAGATAGCCGCTATCTAATGTTCAAATACGATAGAGAAATATTTTTTGAAGTGTCGTAACCATAACTATTTTCGTGCGAGTTTGTAATCCATGTTTTATTTTACTTGATGTTAACGTAGCGATAATACATTGCGCAACTCTATTTCCTGTAATCTGAATTTTATCGGCATATAATACGTTCACATCCAATAACAGCCAAAAATAACTTGTTAAATATCAAAACGACGTCGCAAACGATATGCATATATAAAGAAGAGAACGAGTGGGTGGGATCCAGAGACAAAAACGTAGAAAAAAAAAAACATTAAAAAAAAAGAAAATAGAAAATCGAAATCGCAACCGGGTCGCGGATCATAAATTGCGCGTCGATGACCGAATGCTCGTAAATAACGTGAGCGTTGCATCGGCCCGCGATCGGGTAGCGATTTGAAAGCGTCGACTCATCATCGCTACTTGTATTATACATATATACGTATACAATAGTGTGTCTCGATCGGTGCCGCGCGCCCATTTATTACGCGGGATTTTCGCATAGTTTTGCGCTTTTCTGCTCGAGCGAACGTCAGCGAATGTGCGTCTACCGATTACGGGGTAGTTGGTGTGTGTGCGTGTGTATGTATGTGTGTGAAGCTGTCGGAAAAAAAGTGTTGGAATTTAGGATGCGATTTTTCGGGCCGTGCATGAATCACGGGTGTGCGAATGCGCGAAAACTTGAAAAGCGCCCAGAGGATGTTGGTCAAAAATTTACGGGGACTTTTATGAGTCGCGCTGCGTTGCTATTGCTGTTGTTGCTGCTTGGTGTTGCATTTGTTATTCCCGGTATGCGTTATTTGCGGTCGAGAGGAAGGAAATTCGTGATTTAATACGCGGTGATTTTTCAGGCGACTTACGATTTTATGAGCTGGGATCGAGTGTGCATCGACTGATTGAAATAAAAACCGTTCCGAATTCTGCATGGATTTACATGTAGTGGAAAATAACTGCAGCTCTTGTTGTAGTATTCGTGCCTGTTTTGATATAGTAGTTTGTGTAGTTGGGAGAAGATTGATATTTCATAAATTATAAGAGTAACATATAATAGAAAAAACAAAAAGGTTTTAATTAGTTAACTTATTGAGGGGGTGCGATTTGGACGAAAAGATTCCTACCTTACCGGTTATATGTTGTAATAATGCTATAACCCATTCTTTTAAAATTGGGCGAGTATTCCGCACAATTTATTCATTTCTCGATGAAGAGCGAAATAAAAGATCCAAAATTTTGAAAATAAAAAGTCAGTATTTGCGTCAGATTGAGACTATCAATTTTTTACTCAATATCGATAATTTGTCTTTTAATAATTGGATCATCCTTTTCAAAATTAAGAAAATTATGAAAACCCATTTCAGTTTCACAGCTCAAAATAACTTCAGAGGTACGATTTTGATAATCTTTATTAATATTACACTTGTACTCAAAAAATCGTGCCAGATTCTACAAATTTGGATGAATACAAAATAAGAATGTATCTTTCCCGAGATGAAAAGTGGAAAAAAAATTTCTTAATTGCTACATACTGAAATTTAATCACCGCAACTGTAATCGAAACAAGAACGATATGCAAATGTTCCTAGTTTTCAGGCCTCGTTTGGACGTGCTCATTCGGTTGGCCTATTTTTGGGCCAAAGAGAACAAACGAAGCGAAACAGGTAGCGAATACAGTAAAAAAAAAATGTAAACAAATCTTTCACGCGTGCAGTGTATTCGCGTGTATAAAAATCTTAACAAATCTCGAGAAGTAGGAGTTCGATTAAAGGTTTAAAATATACGGTAAATAGGCCGGGGAGGGTTGCTTGTAATTTTGCGCTGCACCTAGAAATAGGTCGGAACAATTAAATGCTGAAAAATTTCGTGCCGAGAGCCGCTGAGACGCGTTTCGGAACGAGGCGTTAAAAAAGAGAGGAGAAAGTCTCTTCCGGCGCTTGCAATCAAGTGTGTACTCTCTTCTATGACAGCTATTCGCGCTATATTTCACGTCCTTTTTTCCGGCGAATGCTTCTATATCCTTAGTTTTAATAATTTTCTTAACACATTTTGTCCAAATGACTACGTGCATTAAATGCTTATGTAAGTTATAGCACATGTCAGAAAAAATGTAAAGATTTCGAAGTGTTATGGTAACAGTTTTATTCTATTTTTGGATACAATATGTTCAATTACATTGAAATTTTAAAAACAAGGAGATTTCGAGAAACCTAATTTAAATAAAGAGCCCTTATGATTAAAATATCTTTAAACAGTATTAACCACAACTATCATTCAATTTTATAAATAAATGTAAAATGCCATCAGATATTTTTTTACTTAAATTATATGGCAAAATAATTCTATTCAATTTTCTTACTGTATCTATGCGTACATTTAATCCTAAAAAACAGAGTCTATGCAAAATTCTGTAACCCAAACAAATTTCCTTGAGAATAGCATGTATAACAGTAAAAATAGCCAGAATATAACTAACAAGGAAAATGTCGATCTCGAAAAGAAATCGAATAATCGCACACGCGGCAAAGTTTCGGCTTACTGGTGCAGTACCTTATCTACTGGCCGGATCCCCGATACGACGCTCCTACGGCATATAGCAGAAAGAGACGACTCCTCTATTTCTCTCGGCGCAAGAAAAGTCCGTATACACACATAGAAAGAAGCCTCTGCCGTTTTCTTTCGTCTACGAATCGGCAGGATTACGCGGAGTCGTGGATCGCTGATAGGACTTATCTCGATCGTTCGCTTTCTGCGCTTCCATCCATTTTTGAGGTTTTCTTCCCTTCTTCTCCTCTGAGGCACAGTCGGCGGATAAGGAGCCCTCGGATCGTTGAGAGGATTTCACGCTCGCTCGGTAATACACGCAGTCGCTTTTTTATCCGCGTGTATTCGCCGCGAGAATTTGCCGTCCCAGTCATGGATTTTCTTGCCTTTCTTCTTTCCGCTCCCCATCGCATAATATGTAGAGAGAGGGAGAGAGAAAGAAAATGAGAGAGAAAGAGAGAGAGAGAAAAAGAGAGAGACTTTGCAGTCTGAGTTTTGCGCGACGCGCAGCGACTTAGCCTTTTGCGGGATCAGCGAGCTTAGTGGCAGTCGTTGATGAAAATATCTCATTAGCGGATGGGTGTTTTGTTTTGGAGTACATTTAAAGAACTAAACATGGTTCCCTGCCGCATTTCTTACGTTTTCTTTGGCAGCTTGTAGTCGAACAAAGCTTATAATTAATCTACATAAGTGAGGTATTTATTGGTTCCATTGCATATTCTATTATTATTATTCTTCATGAATTAATTTACGCTTTATTTCAAATTATTTGTAGTATTTATTTAACATTTGAAATGAATTGTTTACAAAACTTTATTCAGTTTTGAAACTCGAAGCAAATATAATTCCTATGAAAGCTCTCTAAATCTGAAGCAGTTATAATATATTACTCGTTAATCGAGTGGTACATTGAACTACTCTAGGTATATTGAGTTATTTAATATAAGTTATTTCCAAACCTAAAGT
The DNA here is from genome assembly GCA_900490015.1 of Megastigmus stigmatizans. NCBI lineage: Eukaryota > Metazoa > Arthropoda > Insecta > Hymenoptera > Megastigmidae > Megastigmus > Megastigmus stigmatizans. The sequence goes on along the minus strand of UELV01083575.1, from coordinate 2,775 downwards.
ACTAAAAACTCGGTAATCCTTCAATTCGTAATGAACTTCAGAATCTTACTGGGTTATAAAAACATCAAATATTTGATCTCCTTTTTACAATTAAAATAAAGAAAAATAACTCCTCTTACTCGATATTGCTATTTATTAAATTTGCACGCAAGAGTAGGTTCACGCGTGTGCTTGTTAGATTCGGTTTATCTCAGAGTCACATAGTCACATCGATGTGCAGTAGGTATGTAAAACCACTAATTTCGTCTTTATGGGTTTTAGCTAGTTTCTATCGATGTACAGTTAATTAGAAATTAGCCTAAATTAACCAGTTTGAAAAAAACTGGATAATAACTTGGTAAAACTCCATTAAATTTCTGCCAGGGTAAAAATATAATTCCCTAAATCGTTGCTCACGTACTGGCACGCTTACTTAAGGAGGTTCATCAGGTACGTAGGAAGTCGAAACAAAGTTGCAACAGACTTTCTATTGACTAGCTTAATTCAAATTTTCGATTAACGTTATTTTATCAGATGATTATATAGTTACGTGTTATATGTATTAATTTCAAACTACGAGCACTGTGTCAAAAAATGCAACATTGCCGCTATCTTAGATAATGAAGGTTATGCTGCTCAAGCTTAACTATTTTACACAATAAACATATAAATTATAAGCTTTATAGTTAAACTAGCGAGTTGTACAAACTCTCAAAATATTTCATAAAGATTCTTTTACTGCGTGTAAAATTTTTTTAGTAAGTCGTTCGTTAATAACTATACAGTTCAAGTTAAAAGTCTAAAATAATGCAATTCAACATAAAACTTAATGTTAAATTTGCCATAATTTATTTTATTAATATCTCATTAATAAGGATACTAAACAACTTAAAAATTTAACATGTTGTCTAATATATAATAATGAACTTATATTTATAATTTCTTCAAAATCCGTTCGTTAATTCTAAACGATGTCGGATATCGACACAGATACCTACATAACCGGTATTTTAATTTTTCATTTCTTTATTTTCTGAAAATATCAATTAAAATACCGGCAATGTAGATATCTACGTCGATATCCGTCAGTAACGTCTAAGTGATTTTTATAATATTATGAAGCAATATGAGAAAAGATATAAATAATTTACTATCAGTGTTATTTAGAATATTTTTAAATTATTTTTCAAATAAATTGCGGCTGAAAAAAACTGCGGTAATTTTTACACTTTTCTGAATAGTAAACGCGACCTGATCTAAAGTTTTACCAAAGTATATGATACAAGTATGCAGTACCACATCTGAAGATATTTTGCAATTATAACACTGCATTCATTATTAGTCTAGAACGAGTAAGTACAATGAATTCTTGCACTGATTATGTGCGACCTTCTTGAATATGGGTATTTCAAATGAAAGGTAAATACATCAATTATTCATATAGGAACTGATTTTTATTATACATGTTTAACAAAAAAAATATTTTTGCATGTTTCAAAAAATGAAATGGATAGCAAATAATCTGTTCGAATTTTCTCAGTTTGCAGTTAGATTGACAAAATAAATAATTTTTTGTTGTATATTAGAGCTGGAATTTTTATCTAATTTTATAACTTCAAATCGTAATATTAAAATATTTATATTGTAAAAAGAAAATTTTATTATCGAATTGAAAATTAAATTGTTGAATTGAAGATTGAATTGAAAAAAAAATTGTTGAAATATTGAATGAATATTCGCATTTATTGTTGAACATTATAAAATAACAATGACATTAAGCAGTAGTATAATGTAAAAAGAGAAATAGCAAAAAAATTATTGTACAACAATAGTATTCTCAAAAGTGCTATTTTTATTACAGAAAAAGAAAATACATCAAGCGAACGAATTTTGCAATAATTTTGCAATATTATTACCCTAATATTAGTTCAGAAAACTAAGCATTTGCGTCTATTGTTATAAATGAATCAAGTAAATATTAACATTGTCAGCCACTTTCGACTTTTGCAATGCCTGTTTAATTAGCAATTATGAATGAACTTAATGAAGCACGACAAGCGCAATAGATGTATAGTCAAAATAAATAATTGAAATAGCTCGTCCCGCTTTTTGTTCAAGAGTGCAAATATTTAATTTCAATGCTTGTCTTTTCATCAGAGCAATAGCTAAAATATCTTCGCAATAATCAAACGAATAACCGAGAGACGTGGCCGCGCGTAAATAAGTGCCGGTGAGCTTCGGTTGCGCAATAATTGTCTGCGCGCCCATTATAAATACGCACAATATTCCAAGAATATTGCGGCTCTGCAATAGGAGAAAGAGGCGACGAATGTGCGGGTTTGAAGACAGTGGGAAAGAGCGAAAGAGAGAGAGAGAGAGAGGGAGCTTAATTAAGTCGCCAGAGAATTTACCTCGTGCTTTCTTCCTTACTTAATTCAAGCCTTGTCAAAGATGTCGGTTAATGACTCTCTTCCGCTCGTAATGCAATGGTCCGTTTTATTAATTTTCCGAGCATCGAGATTTATTTCGTTATTTACCATTAAGGTGAGATTCAACCATTCGAATGAAACTTCATCGTCGCTCTTCATTTATGCTGACTTCATTTTTCATGGCCTCACTATCTAATTAGACTTAATTTAAGAAATGTTCCATTTGTCGGGAGAAGTGTTATCTAATCTTATTCATTTTCGCAGTTGTGTTTAATCTTTACACCTTGAAATAATCTTACCCTTGAAATAATCTTAGTTTTTCTGTAGAAATTTCCATTTCTCATTAAGCAGTGGATAATATATATAT
>UELV01083574.1:0-14053 GCA_900490015.1 Megastigmus stigmatizans | reverse complement strand
ATGTTGAAAATTCGGGGTCTTGATCATTAATGAGTTAAATGCAAACCCTCGCGTATACACCTGCGTGGTTGTGTATATTTGATTATTGGGACGTGTTGTTATATCGAGCACAAAAGCAGCGCGCGGGCGTAAATGTGCTCGCATAATTATTAATATCAATTATCAAGTCAATAGTCGACGCTCAGCACTGGAATCCCTTTTCAGACGTGTAGCTAGTCTCTCTGTATATGTATATGCAGCATTCTCTCTCTCTCTCTCTCTCTCTCTCTCTCTCTCTCTATACTGGAATTCTCAATGGCCTCAAGCCATTTGCGGACCAGCAAACGCGTCGAGTTTCTTGCGGTGGTGGCAATTGCGTTCTCTGTGTGTATGCCTGCGTGTGTGTGGCAATTTCTCGTCGCAGTGGTCACGAGGAGAGAGGGAACGCGCGTATGTATACTTTGGCACTCGAGCAAGGATGGGCTAAAAGTTGTAGTGACGACGATGAAAGAGAGGGAGGTATTTTCTAGCGCATGGCAGTATTGTAATGGCACCACTTGTTTCCTAACTCTCATAAACAGCCAGTACGATGAAAGCTAATTAGCGAAGATGATAAGGCTTTTTTAATGACTTTATATGGTTGCGTGCAACTGAAATACGATTTTCCCTTTAGTGAAATATAACGACCGTATATATATATATATGTGGCTGTTACACACTTTTTAACTGCATTATCTGAACTTTTAGTCATTCAAAACCAGTTTACGACTGTTTATAGCAATATCGAAAGCCAAATAGTGCTTGTTTGCAAACGCAATGCGACTTTCCAAAGGAACTGTCGATTCTCTGAAGTATATGGGATTCTCCGAATTTAATTCTGCAGTTTTAAATCGAAGTAAAAACATGATAATAACAGCTATCAGTGCTATATATATCCATATTAAAATAATTACACACATAACGTGCAGCCATTTTCGAAAATATTAATAAAACGCTTAAATAGATCATATACATAAATAATACATTATGTTATAGTTTCTTTAAACAAAAGTTAACTCAATCGTATCTATAACGAAGCGTCGTATCGAAATTTGTTATATAAGAACAAGATAACTCCATCTTTCATTTTACAAACTACAATTAATTAGGAGAATTACAAAATTTGAATTACTCTTTCCCAAAATTGCCTGTTATGTCGATCAAAAGTTTGCACCCTCAAATGGTGGTAAAACTTTGAAACAGTTTTCACTGAAAAGCATTTACAATCTAACAGGTATACATATAGAGTTCAGCAGGGCAATTTAGTAATTTGTGTTAAAAGTATAATGGGCATTATAATGTGCTGTTATCGAATTAAACAATCGAACATCTGTACAATGAAGAAATTGACCCATGCATATCTTTTGAAAAAATCGGAAAAATATCCCGCCGTATCCCCGAAATTTGCATCTCATCAAATAGCTACAAGATCCATCAGTCAAGCCCCTCCGAAAAGCCATTGTCTACCTGCGTCAAAACCACCGACATCAATCAAGCAGCAGTGTCCCATCTTAATTTCGTGAACTCGTCGCCACGAGGGCTAACATTCAGAGGATGAACAAAAAAAGAAACGAGAGCCTACACACGAGGGCTCGATAAGTCTGTCGCATTTCTCAACGTGGCTTCGATGCCGCGTTGACTCTTCGTAACGGTCACCTGCAGCGGCAGGAGAGAGGATATTCTGACTCATTGTATGTGATATTCGGCTGTTATGTGTGTGTAGAGCCTCGTTCCGAGGGCTCAGCTCTGAGATTTTTCGCGAGAGGTGAGCCGATGCTTATCGGACCTCCAAACGTAACAATACGCCGCCGCAGACGTTTTGCCCCTTCTATTTATCTTCTCTCCCATATACTCCTTTTCTCTTTCTCTTTTCTTTCGTTCCTTCTTGTGACTGTATCGTGGTATTGTGTCTCGGCATACAGCCGGTGGCAAAAATAAAAGTTCATTTTCATCATTTCGTAATTAACTTTTGTAAATTTAAATATCAATAGCGACGATCTAAAAAGGCGACGAAAATATACGTTATTTCAGTTACTTTAACGAAATAAGCCGCGACATTCTCTTCTTCGTCTGGCAAACTAAATTTATTCATCTAACTATAAGATCACACTGGCCAGAAATAATTTATTTCATATTTAGTCATTTGCATCGGATTCCACTACTCATTTTTTTGCTGTATACAGTGTAAGGTATAACAGCGTTTCTGCAGAATATCGTTGCTTGCTATTACTAACGTGTAATTTATGAATTTCATTTTTGGAATCGAATACTATTGAATTTCAACCTCGAACATCCGGTATACCGAAAATAGCTACTAATAATCATATTCAGAGTCGTTATTCACCGAATCCTTTATTCTATCTTATGTTTTCCTAAGTATAAGCTGCACAATTGCGATCGTATTCTCTACTTTGTCTCATCACTCAAATTCGTATATGGATTTTTCTGTAACAGGGACTATATACAGTTAATAACAACATCGAGCCTTTGACTCTAACTTAATGGGATCCTGAGATACGAGACAGTGCACATGCGTTGCGCGCGCGCGAGGTGCGTTTCAATCTCGACTTCTCGCCGTTGTTCAACTCTCCTCTGGCATGCCAATATGCGCGTAAATAATCACGGTCTTCCATGCGGCCTTTACCACCTCGACTAACTTTGCGAACGCACACGAAGAGATAATGGCGCGCAAAAAAGAAGGCCAACCTACCTGGTGCCCTGTGTGCAGCGTGGATTTTTTGTTTTGCTTTGTGTTTTTCATGGCACCTGCGTGACCGCGTGAAGCGCATGAATGCGAGGATATGATGGTGTGGCGGTGCTTGGTATTATGAATGCATGGGGCTATATGAGCGGATACCCGGTGTGTGCGTATGGGAGGGGGGCATTATAAAGGCACGAATTCTTTGCGTCGTTGCTGGACGTGAAGTGGTAGGTATATAGTGTGCGGACTGATGTAATATGATTCTTTTCGTCGACTGGCTTTTTTATACCTTCTATTTTTTACTTTTGATATGGACTCGAGTAATTTTTCTGAGCAATTAATTATATGTTAAGCGCGATGTGCAAACATTTGTCTGAGTCTTTAGCCTAACAGACTTTCTAGATGCGTTATTAATGAAACGTTTTCTATACAGGGAAAATGTAATTAGACAATGAGATATAAATGTAATCGATAATTGAAGCAAGTATTAATTTATTATATGCTATGGAAATTAGTAAAGTTAAATCATATACTTAACATTTATTACTGCTCGAGATTAATCTTATAATCTTAAATATGTGTGTAGGATTTTTAATGGATTATTTTATAGAGTGAAACCTTTTCCCCATTTTACATTTTTATGGGTCTGGTCCTCTGGTGTGAATACACGATATTGTGTAAAAGAAGATATATCTTTGAATGTATGATAAACATATTCTAATTTATTTTCGCCGAGATATAAAAGTTTAATTAAATTAAATTAAAAGTGATTTAAATTGATTATGCATTTTTATATTTATGATTTGATTAATTTATGAATTCAACATAATGTTGTTCTTTGGCAAATATCACATTTATGTTTAAAATATATTTTTTAACTTTTAGAACCTACATTATGTCGTTATTTTTTTATATTTTAGAATTAAAACTTTTATTATACCCATTGGAGTGTGATATTACAAAAAATACAAGTCTATTATCTAAATGCTATTATATTGAAAGCTTGTAACAATTTTGACGCATGCACATCGTGCGATGTATAGAATTTTTATTGATATAAACACGGATAGCTTTTCATAGTTACAAAAAAAAAAAAAACAAATCGGTAATATTTTATACGATTAAAACAATGTTATGAAACTGATCGTTTCTCCTCTGTCCAAAATGTCAATCATAATTTGCAGGAATCTCCTAAAATACCTTTTGTCGTTCCGTTTTTACCGCTGAAAATAAACCCAGCCAATGCAGTTTCTTCAAATTTTAGAAGAGTTCAATCTCTAATGGCACATCCATCGACTCTAAGTGCAACGCAACTGTTTTAATGGTATCCCCAGACGTCTCACTCATTACCTAAATCCCTGAAAAGAACCATCCAACGAAAGATCTCGGCCAAAGTTGAATTTAACCCTTGGCTCGCATGTGTCTCGCACTTGTCTTTCTCATCTTCACTGCGCGCGCAGCAGAAACCCAGACACTTATAAGTGGCACCGAGTGCTCGATAAGCTCGCGGATTAAATCTCGTTTGATAAATTAGCCATGGTACAGCGGTGCGGTGCCCCAGCGCTAAATGGACTCCCTGTACAATGCAATCAACGCTGCTCGCTCGCGCGCGCCCGGCAGCTCCGGCAATTCACTTGACCGCGTTTTATCGTTCAGTCTGGTGTATAGGCAAACAGGCGGCGGCGGCGGCGGCTGCTGCTGCCATCCACGGCGGGAATGGTAAAGACTTTTATGAGGCGTCTTTCTCGAGCCGTTCTATAAGTCGCGAAATCCTTTTACAGAGAGAAAGATGGAGTGGTGGAGGAGGAGGAGGGGGGGGGGGGCGACGACGACGACGAAAGGGATGCAAATATAATTTTATCTTTAGCCTCTGTCGGTCTGATTGGACGGTCGTCATAGGAACATCAAAGTGCGCCTCTTATTGGCTTGCATCGTCAATTAAGGTGAAACGATTAATTTTTCTGTATAATGAAGAAAAGCGATTTGCCATTGCTCATTGGGGCACTTGGAGAAATTGGCGCGCAGTCGCCACTGCTTTCAGGTCGTCGTTCTTTTCAGACTAAATAGAAGACAAAGTACTTGGACAAGTTTTCTTCGATAGCTTAGAAATGAATCGTTAATTTGTAAATATACATAGATGTCTGTATGGTGTCAAATTCTATTAATTATAGTACCTAGTCATTGGATTAGATATTGTATGTATCTATTGGCAAAAATATATTTGGAAGTAAGTAGAAAAATTACTTTATACTAGTAATAATATTGATTCTTCAAAGAGGAAGCTTATTTGTATAGATGAAAAAAAATTCAAAAGTACTGGTTAATTATTAATTCAAGAGTCTTATACGTATGGTTTTAAAACATTGAAATACTAAGTACTGCATAAAAAAAGAAGAATATTAATTGATCTACATACGGCGAAAATGCATTTCAGTACACTTTAATTAACGTATAGTATAGAAAAATAAGATCTCTTCAATGTGCGCGACATTATTTTTTCTTCCCACCGCAGCTTCAATGTTCAATAAAAAAATGGCACAAAAACGGAGTGCCATTCGTTATCGCTTTAAAAGGATTCCGCGCGAAATATTAAAAGTAAATCACGCAAAGGTTCTTTAAAGTCTAACACAAACTTTGTCAGACGGCAGGGGTGTGCATTAAATTTGAAAGAGGAAATTTTTGGGTCAATGTTCGCGCATCCCGAACCGCAACTTTTCCTACTCCTCGTGCTCACTTGCTCTCTCTCTCTCTCTCTCTCTCCTTTGAAAGGTGGAAAAATTGAAAGGCGCGTCGCATCAGCGCCGAGTTCGCAAATCTCCAGACGACGCACACGCGAGGAGCAGAGAAAAAAATTACAACATCAGAAAGAGAAACAGAAAAGGATAGATAAGCAAATGTTTATTTTTGTGCACACTATTTCCGTAGCTAGTCTACCATGCGTATAAATGTTTAATACCGCGTACTTATCGTTTCATTATTTATCCTGTGATTGATAAACATTGAGTGCAAAATTTATCATTTACACGCTCATTTTTTCTGTTGTATGACGTAATAATATAATTGCGATATAATACGTGCATTGATGATATATAGACTGGATGCAAGAGTGACGAAATCCGTAAGTTCTGTGTGCGCACAGTGTGGAATTAATATATCTATACATTGCGCATATATTATATACTTCACGTGTTAAATGTGGCGCTCAAAAGCGCGCCGTCAGTTTTCGTGCACCCAACGTATTAACGATTGAACTATTTTTGATTAAATTCATAGGTACGTTTTAATAAATTCTCTTGTAATTGAACTATATTGCAACTAATTAAAGTTGTTTAACCTTTAGACTGCCGTAATGTGTAACGCTATGTGTAATTGGAACTTTGCATACATAGTTTATGTATGAGATATAAGCACAATGTATGTGGACTATCTAAGAAGGATTAGACTTCATCAAATCTAGGCAGTCAAACGGTTCATCAATTAATGAATGTGTTATTTAAAATTTCAATCATAGAAAACACTGTGAATTCGAAACGCAATTTTGAATCGGTAATTACATTATTTATTAATTGAAGCAATTTATGGATGCGTAGTATGAATACCAATGAATAAACCTAGCATTTGATGATATGCATTGAAGAAGTTTCAAAATATATAATTTAAATGCATTCTATGATGGTTAATGAGGCAGGTATTGAGGAGTAACATTTTATAAAAGTATATTTTGAAAGTTTAGTGAACTAAAGTTTATGCAATGAATCATTTGTTGCTTTTGCTATTGTAAAAGCAGTAAATTCATTTCATTGTTAATGAATTTATACATATTAATCGAGTGTTAATTATTTACCAAAATAACTCCGACCTTTTTAAATGTACGTTTATACTGCACGTTTTGTAGTGGATTAAATAATTTAATATTCATGTTAAAGTTATATATTTATTTAAACATAATAGGTTTTTACGAAATTATTAAACCTCTAATTTTCTTTTCAGGGTGGCTTAATACTTAAACAGCGGCAATAAGGTAAAGTTGTAAATTGTAATTATGACAATCCTATGATGTGATCACTATCACAAGTACGTCAAAGATGCCGCGTTATGACGATGTCACACGAATTTTCGCGGCACTATAATATAGCATCCTCATTTTTCTAAATATTGTAAAAATTCTAAAAAGTTAACAAAGAAAATACGCGATAATCTATTTGAATATATAGTTAATTAAAAGCTCGATTTTACCCAATTACTAGAGTGAAGATAACGTGAAAGTTTATGTGAAATTCTAATTCACGTATTGTACACCCTCTGACTCTTAATTCTGTGCCAGACACTTAAAACTGTGTGTATTATCCAGCGTGAAAAATCAAGGTATATTCTAGGACGAAACAGAGATGATTTCCTTATTCTATTCTTATATAAAAAAACTATTTTCAAAGCCAACATTGCACATCGCCACAGCTGTCGGCACAAGTCGACTGTGCATTCTGTCGGCGGAGAAAAGAAAGCAACAAAAAAATAGTTGCAGCTCATTTGCCATGCTTTATACGTAGCGCGCGCAAGCACAGTGCAGTTGGTGTTTGCTCGGTCAATATAAGATCAAAGGGTAGAGAAAAGGAAGGGAACAAATGCTTGGCGGTCAGTTCATTCACGAGTCACTATTACTTTTGCAAATGAAGCGGACGGCGCTTTTATGCAACGTTCTTCTGGTTTTTCTTTTTGCTCGTAAGCCGAGGCTTGTTTTCTCTACCGACAGCAGAAAAATAGGAATCGATTGGCAGGTCTAGTGGCATATGACACGGGTCATCGGCGACGAGTCACGGAAGTTGCGACAAGTTATTCGATTTCCACTCGATTGGCCAAGAGTCGGAGGTGAATTCTGTTGGCGACGGACTGCGCAAGCTGCGTTAAGCTCTGATCTTTACTGGGATCGGGGCTTCAACCAAAATAGGAAATGCCGTTAACTGACATCCTTTTTTCGAACACTCGTGTACTGAAATAATATTATCGACTATTATTCACTTGATTGAGTTGTAAAAAATTGCAATACTTAATTAGACTTTGTCGAAAGTTATATATACAGTTTAAATTTAAACTGATTAAAAATCCAGTGATCCTCTTTACAATCATATTCCCACAAATAAATATTGTACAATGAAAGTCACAATCATATTTGAATTGTTCATTATGAGTAGTTGTCTGAATTTTAGCAATTAAATGCCATATCCTTTACAAAACGGGACAATCAGTGTTCGGCGGCTTTCGAAAAATCAATAGAGAAAATATTTTACTGTTACACAGACTATCGATTTCACGTTAACACTCTTTAGAAGGAAGTAGTGCGATACTGCGCCAGCAAAGAAACGAGAAAGGAATGAGGCACAGGATTGCTTACAGTATGATGTCGTTGTAAAAAGGGCATAAAAGAGGTTGGAGAGGAAGAAAAAAAATGAAGGAGCAAGAGGGAGTGTGGAGAACTGCATCAAAAAAGAAGAAGGAAAAAAAAACGACGAAATTCAGAGGCACGTGGGAAATCGTTGGCAAGCATTGCTTGAGGCGCAACACAAAGGAAACCTATTTTCATGCATTCGTAAGTGACACGTAGGTATAAAGCAGCTCTCCATTACTCTCCTTTCGCTCCTATTTTTTTTTTTAATGACGCGACTGAAGCATATTTTGCATCGGAAAATTTGATTTAAATAATACAATCGATCATTGAAGAGAATTAGCGAGTCGCGCGGTTTGCCTTTAGATTTGAACAGATACTTTTTACGCAGCCGCGGTATAATTATTTTCTGGAAAAAAAGGGATTTGAGAATTCCCACAGCAATTATTTCAATTTAATAGAGTGGATTCTCGCAATGTTCCTTGATCTCCCTCCCTCTTCCTATCTCTGTCTCTCTCTCTCTCTCTCTCTCTCTCTCTCTCTCTCTCTCTCGCTCTCTCTCTTGTTCTCTAGAAACCCAGTGTTTCACCGCTAGTATTACGAAGATAGAAGAGAGTTAAACACAGCCTGCGACTTTGTGGGTGAATTTTGGAAACCCGACCTCAAAATTGTGCTTTTAAGGTAAAAGCTTTTATCGCGGAGTACTTTTAAACAAATCAAATTGCGCGGGGAGTAATCATTTCAAGTAAATCCAGTTAATATCATTAATTTTGAAACGCGATACTTTTAATAATGAAGATTTCATATAATCGTATTTGCTGTTACAGAAAACTTAATTGTATAACCATTATATAATCATATAACCACTGCGTATATACGTATTTGTTTACCTGACAGTCCATTTTTTATTCGACTTATCCGCGGTATAGGTATCGAAAAGTATGCAATTTAATTTGGTAATCTTTCAACGTTTACGACGGGGTAATCACGAAAACTTATTCTCTACGCTCGAAAGGTGCTGGACTGTATTTTGAAAAGGTGATAGAGAAGCTGTTAACACTATTTTTGAAATCTCAAATGTCATTCGTTAATCTTTCGTAAAATTTACGTGACCGAATCCCGGAACGCGGGCAGTTTCGCTCGCCTAACTCCACCATTTATACGCGCGTTGTTATATCGATGAGAAAGCAAAGATTCCAATGAAATCATTTTCGCTCGAACATTTCATCGAAAATAAACACGTACACACACACACACACACACACACACACGTACTCGCACACGTGCACATATCTAGATGGGATTAAAGGACGGCGTTGAAATATAAAAGACTCGCGAGGGTGGCGGGTACACGAGGGTTATATCAGAATGCCATCTGGACGGTGCTCTCTCTCTCTCTTTCTCTCTCTCGTGCAAGTCGGCCATCGCGAAACTCAATTTTCACAGCCATATTTCTGCGGATGTACCGCAGAACTACCCTCCTCGGAGCGGCTTCTCTCTCTCTCTCTCTCTCTGTCGCTGTCTCCCGCATGTATACAGCGCCTGAGAAGCCTCGAAATCGAACAGATGCATCTAGATAAATGCGACGGAACGTGCCAGGGGCCTCTCTTCTCGACCTTTTTTCGTTTCTGACCAGGCGACGAATCTCTCTCTCTCTCTCTCTCTATTTCTCTCTTGCTCTGCTCTGGATGCGATGCCCTGGCGCACATACACACATGCGGACTGCACCGGCGGCTCGCGACTTCGTATTCCTCAGTTTTATGTGTGCTTCCGTTCGTGATTGCGCACCGCGACACACCGGTGTAACGGATTTCATTGCAAGTGGACGAGCTGAGATATCGAGTCTCCAGTTTTTCCAGCTATCCAAGTGTACCGGTATATAAAAGTGGTTCACTGCTCTATATCTTTTGTGAAATAATATACGAATGTATAAATCTTCTTGATGATACTATAATTATGGTAAAAATAATACGCATTTAACTTTCATTATAATATATAGATAAGCAGGAAGATTAAAATACAGTGGCTTTACCAAGTTAATAATGCGTATAGACAAGCAAATACTTTTAATTAATATATCTGCTAACAAAAAATCGTTATGATAGTAACTTTCTGCGTCCGTTTTTGACAAATGCGACGAAAAAAAAAACTCATCTCAACTTTACTTCCCAGCCTATTAATATTCGACGCATTTGCAAAACTTTAACACATATTTAAAAACAACAATGGCTCAAAGCAAAACAAGGTATTTAAAAAAATTAATATGTAAAAAAGCAGCTTCCGCGTATTTATAATATCGGCGGAAAAAAAAGAAAAGCTTAAAAGCAAACTCAGATTAAAGCATTTCCAATCCCGCGAAATATTTTAATGAACGAATCGTGTCGCGAACTCGGCATTGTTTGCTCGATCTCGGCCATTGTGGCTGTGCCGCGGCATAAATAAAAAAAAAAAGAGAAAGAAGAGGATCGCAAATAAAACAAATTTGCAAAATTTGAATTTCGAATAAACAAACGCGGTCGGATAGCGGCTGGTGGTGGGAGGCGAGATAAAAGAATAAAACTCTGCAACGCGGTGGGGAAGAGCACAAGCGCACGGATCAAAAGGCAAGAGAGAACGGTGGCGCGCGCCAAAAAGTTTATCAGCTCGTTATATACAGTGACGATGGTGGGAGCGGGGCCACCATATAAACAATACACTACGCGAAACTCGAGTGCTTATAACGAGTCTATATACGCGGGAAGTTAACTTTTTCGGTACATATACATGCATATTGAATAACAACGTGCGTCTGTATGTGCACGGTGGTCGTTTCGCTTCTCGGGTGCTGGGACGAAAACTCTATGCCTCTCCTCTCCTCTTTCCTTTTTTTTCTCCTCCGGTCGCGTTTTTATTAAAAAAAAAAGCTCGAAAGCATGACGCGCGGGCCGACTGTTTTCAAACGATTCGCGCAAAATAAAAGTTGCGCTATAACGGTCGGGCCTATAATGGAATTTGTGCCCGACTATAATTCACCGTACTTTCACGCTTATCGTCTCTGTTTTTGAAAATAACCGAGTTTATTTTAGCCGAATATGCGAGCCGCGCGTATATATTGGCTTTCGATGATTTTGTTGCGTTGCGAGTGTCATTTTAACGTCGCATTAAAGGGGAAGTTAGCGCCCCGGGTGCGATTCGCGTAATTTACATTTTACGGACGATTTTCGGCCCTGCGCCAACTGTCTTCTTTTTATTGCCGCGGCCTTTTATTGCGACAGTGCACATAGGGGAGATTGATTTGAATTTTCGTTTAATGAGTGTGTGCATAAGGGCGGCGCGAATGTGTGCGCGGATTTGCGGCATCTGCGTGGCCAAATAAATATACTGATTTCACGTCGCTAAAGGAGTGTTTGAGGTTGACAAATTATTTAAAATTATCGCCGCACATGTTATTAATGATTCTTCACGCGATGAATATAAAATATAATCATATAAACATATTAAAAGTGACCTATTATATTTTAATGTTGTAATAAATATAAACTATATTCGAGAGCGATGTATGTAAGCATCTGTAAATAATTCCTCGAACAAGTACAATAATTCAAACGCGAATTCCGCGGCGTATAATTCACGCGATCATTTTGTTCATAACATAGATCAAATCAGATGTCAGCGAAGGCACACACACAAAACAGAGTACGTACACTGTGCACGTTTTCGTAAATGGCAACGGCATCATCTCGTGTACCGTAACATGGTTTAGTCGGCGCTGCATTGCAGCGATGCAGTAGTAAACTACAAGCATTTTATAACATTAACGCACATAAGTCTAGACACTGCCTAAAGGAGTTGCTTACTGCAATTAAACGAGGCGCAGCAGGGGACCGCCGCTAACACAGCACAGACACTTTGGCGCGCGGAACAAACTTTGTCTACCGAACTTGATGTACCAAACTTGATACCTTAGTGCCATTTGACTACTCGTTATTTCGAAGCTATTAAACAATTTCACAGAGGCAAGTATTAAATTTCCGCAGCTAAGATTAAGATGCGGATTTGGCAATGTATTCGATTAGGAGCAAAAGAACTTATCGAGTGGACTTTTTCGACTGTATAAAAAGTAGATAATAGTCGTGCAATTGTTCCCCAAAAAGGTTTCCCAGAAAGGAAAGCAACAGCTGCAATTGTCGTTATACAACTGCTTGATTCGTCGTAAAATGCATTTCTTGATCAACCACTTGCCAAATCAAATTCCATTAGCTTACGTGATGTGCACCCAACCGTGTCGCTTATCCGCGTCTAACGGCCCATAAAAATCAAAATCTAGGTCAATCCGCCATTTCGATGTCGATCCCCCGCTAAACATTCTAAGAAGAATTATTTTCAATCGACGTCATGCAATTAGAGCGACGGGCCAGACGCGATCCTTCCAAAACGATCAATCGCCGTCGTCCCACGGCACGTCAGCGAGATAAAACAAAAGTCTAAGGGGCCCAGGAATCCGCTAGTGATGTATAATATGTATACCGCGACGATGTGCATATGAATGCGGCAGAAGCGCGACAGAGTCTGAAAAGCCACTGCGCACCAGCGCAATTAGTCACGCGCCATTAAGCGTCGCGCAGCCCTTGATACTAACAAATAACTCGATAAATTCCTGCGGCAGACTTGCCGGCGCACTGTATATATGTGTGTACTGGGGATCCTCGATGTGGCATTCACTCGGTATATAGAGACCCTCCCCGAAACCTCTCACTACATGTGTGTGTGTGTGTGTGTGTGTGTGTGTGTGTCTCAAGAAACAAAGACACACTGCAGCAGCCAGACTCTCTCCGCCACGCGCTTCTCGTTAAGTAATGCCTTAATTCGGGAAAGTGCCTTTCCCTTTTGCATCGGCCGCGGGGGCCTGCCGCGCGTGCACACACACACACACAGTCACTGAAGAGGTCTTCCCTCCCTCGAGCTTCTGATGTTGACGAAGCACTTTGGGGCGCGTGTATACGTGTTACACTGCGTGGCTGGTGTGCTTCGCTTTGCCATAGCTCTCTTTCTCTCTCTCTCTCACTCTCTTGGTCTTCTGCAACAAGGCACTGGTGCTACTATATACGCGCATTTTACTTCCCCCTCGGGTATATTGGATACCAAGACCATGTGTGTATATGCAGTACGTGTACGTGTGTGGGCTTCTCTCCTCTCCTTTCCCTTTCGATCTCGATTTCCTTTCGCGTTGTCGTCAAATTTTTTTCTTCCTTGTCCCGCTATTTGTTTTTGCGGCGCGCCGATAGCCGCGTTGCGGTATAGTTGGACTGCATGCATATCGAACTTTTTCGATATTGCCGCGCTCTCGTGTGACGGAGCGTCGGGACATTTCTCTTTCTTTATGGGCTTCATCTTTCCGAGAGCGCGCGTGTATACGTATACGCGTCTCTCTCTCTCTGAACGTGGATGTGCATGCGATGCCGCAATTAGACGATACTCGATCAAGACTTTTCCATCTTATTTTTCCACGGCTCTTTTTTCGCTGTCTATTCGTCGGTTACTTTGCGCGAGTGCTGATTTAGTTACTGATTTATATATAAAGCTATATAGGATTAGAGAGATGTAGTGAGGTATTGATGGGATTCGACGTGGTTCATCGATAAATTCAATAAAGCATTTTGTAAATCACTCGTGTTTTAAATAATTTGCTTTTCTGTTGGTTAGGAAATAATCAGATGTCTCTTTACAAGAGTAGCCAGAATGACTATTAATTGCTCTTCAAATAGATGATTGCCCAATTAAATTTTAAATTAATTATTTATAAACAACTAAAGCGACGAAATTTTGTCTAATAGGTTAATTTCATTAAAAGAGTTTCGAGACTATAAATAAACGTTATTTCTCTTCCACTAATATTTTATTCTCTCTCTCTCTCTCTCTCTCTCTCTATATATATATATAGAGACTACAATTATATATATATATATATATATATA
>UELV01083570.1:0-26662 GCA_900490015.1 Megastigmus stigmatizans | reverse complement strand
ATTAAATAGAAAAACATATATAGTATATTGAATTCAAAATTTGTTTTAGTTTTTAAAAACATTCTTCTGGTATAGTAATAATTAAGAGTAAATAAATTAAAAATTGCTATACTGGTATAGTAATTATTAAAATAATATTTTCTAGAACTTAGCATACTTCAGTTTTACTATACTGTCTACTAAACATTAGTAAACAGCGACTCTGTCTCACCATTGCTGAATATTATAGTAATTTTTCATGA
This sequence comes from Megastigmus stigmatizans, assembly GCA_900490015.1. Lineage (NCBI taxonomy): Eukaryota > Metazoa > Arthropoda > Insecta > Hymenoptera > Megastigmidae > Megastigmus > Megastigmus stigmatizans. The sequence goes on along the minus strand of UELV01083570.1, from coordinate 26,420 downwards.
AGTTTCTCGCAATTTTTAGTGAACTATTTTTCTCCGTGTAAGTAATTAATTTTTTTTGTCGCTTTAAACAGCATCGTTTTTACAATGACACTTGGATAAATGAGGTATATGGAGGAGGTGCTTCACCGCGATGTTTGAAATTCCAGAATTTGCATGGGATTATAAATTGTATTTCCATTTAGGATATCAGCTTCTTTTTATACGGGTGTACAAGAATTCTAACGGTTGCGTATAAGAGATATACTATCCGGGATCGATCGGACAGTAAATCGGTTCTATAGCGAACGTAAATTTTCCGAACCTATATTGCGCAGAAAGGAAAAAGTATAAGACCAAAATCTGAAGGAATTGAAATATTCATGAGGATAACGAGATACGCGCATTATGGACAACTGCAAATTTCCTTATGACTGATATCAAGTAGTGGGAGATGAAGAAGCATATACGAAAATGGTTAACGAGATAGAGGCACCGAGATTGCACTAGAACATTTGTTTATTTATTTTCTAAATGCACTGAGCATCTCGATCCATCATTATCATTTGCATTTTCTAAAAGTAAATATCGTACTAAAATTAAATCGTTTATAAATTAAAATCTATAAGCAAGGAAAATATATCGCGAGCTTCTCCTACGTTTGAGTTTCTTAGAATACTGGCACGGTAACAAAGCTCAAAAAATTCACCACCGACACACGTCAACCATTTTTATATTTCTGTCTATAGTCTACCACACGGCTGCAAAACATAATAGATAAGACGTTAAAATGTCCGACCTTCGTCTTATTATTCAGGGGACATACTAATTCAAACGGAAGCATTGTTCGATCCGCGAGAGGCATCGGCTTGTAAATTCACGTCCACACGTGAAATTTCCCCCCAATCGACGCCGTATATCAGCCCGCCTAAACGACTAATTGAAACGTCATTTCGCGCAGATATAAAGGAAAGTTTTTCGGGAGTGCGAAGGTACGAGAGCCATTGTTTTTACGATAAATTTTAAGCCCATGCAAGAAGGCCTGCAGACGACGATTTTCGGGCTCTACGAAGGCTCCCCAATATAAATTCAGTTTTATACTGCGGCTACCTCGCGTTGTAAATCCCTGCAGTCTCGCTCCCTCTCATTGTATTTTAGCGGTGCGGGTCTTTGTATCGCGTGGGATGCTGCTGTATATATGGACGAGTTTTAAAAGTGTTCGAGATTTCGTAGGGATATGATGGGTCTCGATTATGTCCTGTTGCGCTATACGTCGATTCTTTTATCTCTCGCGAAAGTGCTTTGAGAGGCCGTCGATATTACGGCATAGAAACTGTTAATTCGACTGAAAAGTTGGATTGGGATCATTACAATGACAAAAATCTTTATGGATGGCATACTTTTGTTGAAGTATCTTGAATACAATGCTTGTCTAAAGATTGTAATCATATTATACAATCGTTATATCCATACTGCCGATCAATTATACTTTCTCGATGTAAAACTTACTCCAACAACTATTATTTATAGTGATATTTTTTTATTCGTATTTAAGCAATTTAATGATGAGTTTGTTCATCAACATAATGAATGTTTATATTACGGTCTTCTTACAGCCAATCGGAAAGCGCCAAGTGCAATCATTTGACTGGGATTATTGCCATTGCAGCGCATTGTTTCTCACCTCGCCCATACAAGTTTTCATCGTCGAAGGGACAAGAAAGAGAGAAGAGAGAGGATAGGGAAAGACATAGCTCCTCTCTGTGCGTGCTCAAAATGTAGGTGGTCCCTGCAACGATTTTAAATTAAAATTAAAGCCTGCAGAGACGCGCGCTTTTACGGCTCGTGTGCGGCTGCTATGTCGTGCCACCCCGCGTACATATAACGACGTTAATGGCCTCCTCGTCCACCGAAATTGCTATTTTCTACCTTTCGTTGTAGCTCCTTTTCATCTTCTCTCTCCTTCACTCCCTCTTTCTTACACCTGTTTACTATCCCATTCGAGAAGATACGAAGACTATTAAATGTCTAAATACGTAAGTAGGATTAAATTATATTTACGGCTGATTGGATTATTGTATATATATAAGCTGAGCTACTAGAATAACCTCGATGATCCGCATGTCGATTAAAAATGATAATTCAATACCGTTTTATTAATGATAAACTAGTCCGAATAAATCTGCATGATATTTACGTAATTAATACAAATGATATTTTCGTATTCATATTATTCGCCAGCGAGTATAATAACGCGAATCAGTGGTGGAGCCTGTGTTCGCGCAAAACTTTATTCCGCCTGGCACGTTATAATAAAATCTTCAAGCGCGATACAATTAACACGATCGGAATCTTACCCGGTCCTTATATAAAAATGCAAATACGCGGAAACACGTATACGCGATGAGAAGCGAGCTACGCAGAAATAAAACAGCAGGGCAAAGAAAGAAGAAAAAAATGAAGCCGAGGCATTAAAAATACAAGCCGCGCGAGAGCTGGGAGTAAAATTTCGTTAATGGCCTATACGAATCCACCCGCGCACGCGTTGTTCCCGAAAAAGGAGATGACTGCGTACGTAATTGGGGGGGACCGTGTTTCTTCTTTAGTTTTTCGGGAGGTCGGCCTCTCGCGTTTGTTTACAAGCGCACAACCGCCACGCGTAATCCTATTTCATAATTAGTGCTAAGCGTATAAAGCGCGGAGAAAAGGGGCGCGCGGGATATAACGTTCACGTCTCCGTGTGCCACACTGAAATATACGGGGGCCGAGGCTCGTTTCTTTGTATACCACGTTGCCAACGACTCTTTTAACCAATTTTTCACTCGTTTTGCCGGGTTTGAACCCGTTTCTGGTTTGGCGCTCAAGCGAGTGACGAACAACAGCAGCTCTTTCAGAAAACTACTTATTTCCTCGATGCGCGATTGTGGACTCACCGTCATTCAATTACAAGGCTAATTTCTTGACAAGTTTTTTTGCATCTTTATAACACTTTGAACACGTGCATGTTTTCGTGTGTCTTGTATTACAGCACCCAGTATATCGAATCTCAGTTTATTAATTTTTTTCTCTCTTTTATTCCTACGTATTTCAAAAGAAACCCAGTCTTTTTTCCAAAATAACATTGAGCTCGAAGTCGGTGCCCCCCCCCCCCAAAAAAAAGTACACGCAAACTAAACGCTCTTAATTCGCAAAATAAATATAAGAAGTCTCCCGCGCGTGGAGGCACACCCACTGTACCGCGCGCGTAACATATTCCGTGCCACACGTGCGCTCACCTCATTCAAATCAAACCTGATGTGCCCGCGAGGACGTACTTCTTCTCTCTCGTATACACACAGACTCTCGCGCATCAGTGAATCACCCGCGGCTGACTGGACTCTACCCTTTTCCCTAATTAGCGCAATTAATACGATAAACAACTTGATTAATTCGCGAACTCGCTGCCCATCGATCAGCCCGCATTCATGCGGGGGGCATATATACGTATGCGAGAGTCTGAGTGTGTGGGTGTGTGCACGCCACGGAAGCGGGTCGTCGTCGTGTGTATGCTAACTTTCTCGCTGCTGCTCGAATCGCGCGCATTCTCTTGAGGATTATGTGTAACGTTTTCGAAGGTGTATCCGATGTCTTGGATAAAAAGGAATCGAGAAAGATGCAGCCTGAATACACCATTTCTTTTTCGTGTACACCGAAGATTATTTAGGGGGACAGGTGTTTTTGGGGATAAGAACGTTTGAGTTAGCTTGAAATAATTACGGTAGCCACGGTAAATTCAGAGATATGATTCATTGTGTAAGGTTAGGTAATTATTAAAGACAGCATGATATAAAAAGCAAGTACTGCGAAGCTTTTTGAATTTTTCTTCACTCTCACATTGCAGATATACAAAATACAAATATGGCATCAATTTAAAAGATCTTTGTTAAATATTGAATTGCGTATTCCGTAAAATAGGACGGCATTTTTTATTTATGATATTTATTAAAGATTTACCGCATTGACTCAAGAATAACGGGGTTCGGATCTAAATAAGAGTCAACAATCGATCGGTAATTTATAGAAAAATTAATCTTGTTATTGTTGAGAAATATAATAACGACAATATGCACTTTCATGAAAGGATACATTAGTATGCCAAAGCAATTGGTGAGGTTTTTCTTTATGTTAATTAAATTTATATCCCCGCAATTTGCATAATAATTGTGGCCGCAAAAGTGCGCGATAAAGTTCGTAAATTCAAGATTATGCAGAATGCATAAAGTCAATGGGTTTCGCAAGTGAGCTCGAGTAGTCAATATAAATGAATAAAAATAAAATAAAATAATAACGACGCATTTATGAAGAATATTCTGCGCACACACCCAAGGTATTCACGCGCGATCTCGTCTATAGTGAGTTTATTTGGATAAATTTGAAAGGGAAGAGCGGGAGTGAGAAAGTGCCTGGGGCTCAAATAACGCATTAGTTACGGTATAATTGGCGAAAGAGGGCTGCAATATTGGGTGCGTCTTTGCCACGTTCGTACCCGTACAGCTCAACGAATTTCTCTACCCATCATTACCCAGTTTCGTACCTCTTTTTTTTTCGTTATGTTGATAGGTAATCGAATGTATATGAAAATGTTGGATATTGATCAGCGAGAATTTTTAAGTGCATCAATTTTTTATTATTAAAAATGCATACTTTTCATTTTATCATGATTATTAAAATTTAGTTTTCGCATATTCATGTTACAAATTTTTACATTTTTAACAACATTTTGTTATTTAAATTCAAATTTTTTTTTCAATTTGTAGCTATATCAGAAAATTGCATTTCTCATTGCGCAATTGTGGACGTGCGTCATTCATTACGAGGCTAAGTTTTTAATACGTTTTTCTATTAAAATGCATATCGTAAAAACACTTTATACATGTGTATTAATTTTTTCAACGTCTTATACATTGATCAATCGAACCTCGGCTGATTAATTTCTTTCTCCACTTTTCGAAACCCTCTTTACAAAATAATATTTTATTTGATTTTGAGATTTGTTTAGTCCTTTTATACAGAACATACTTCGACAATTTATATAATAAAATATTAGAACAATATAGAGAACCAAATCGTAAAGCGATCCTAATATTTTGAAAACTTAATATTATTCTTTATTATAAATAGACTTTAACACTTTTATTATACTTCAAAATTGTTCATCAATGTTGAAGTTTAAAGTTACTATTACTATCAAGAGAGTTAATACGTTCAAAATACAAACTTTCGCGCGCAATAAAAATAAAGAAGTGAGACACGAAGTAACGAGGGCGAAGAACCTCCAATTATGTGCGTGAGAAAAGCACCAATAAAGTACACGGGTCGAGAGAGCTAATGCATTCGATTCATTGATTTATTCGCTGTACCTCAGCAAACGCATCAGTTCTCACTTTGAGTGTTCAAAACGTTACTTGTCACCAGAAATAAATTTCTTACACGCACTTTGGCCTTGCGGACATGTAACAATCAATTTCGCTTGTTTAACATTAAGTAATACATAATAATATATATTTTCGGTTTTACATTATGAGTTTCTGGGGATTTCTATAGTATATAAAATAAAAAGATATTTAAAAATATAATTACATATTTTTAAGTTTAAAACAATACAGATATTTTATAGAAATCATAAAGTGCGTTCGAAGAACATTCGCAAATAACTTATTTTGTGCACAATCCATTAGTGATTAAGTATTTTAAAAAAAATATCGCAATCCTGGAAGTAAATAACTCGTTAAAAACTGACCACTTATCTCCATCAAGTTTCGAGTAAACATGTTTTTTTTTCGATCATTACACAACATCGCGAGAGCAACGAGAAAGACGAAAAAATCCGAGTAAACCCCCTCCCCCTCCCCCTCCATCATTTACGCGAATTTCACGAGTAAAGATCGCAATCTGCAGGGATATTTGAATACGGTATACATATCGTCGACATCGCTACCAAAAGCTGCCGAGTTTATATGCATGCAGGACAAGAGACAGCACGTACAACCGGAGTCCCCTTATTAATATCGACACCCCCGATGCATGCGAGAGAGAGAGAGAGAGAGAGAGTGAGAGTTTCCTTCCAAGTCGCCTGCGAGACTCACGTCCAAAACTCTCGCAGGGTGGGCCACACTGTATACAGCGCTCGAGGTGGTATATAATCGCGCGCACGCGAAACTCGCCGACGGAGAGACATTCCCCCCCTCCCCCTCGATAATCTGCATATATACATTTTGCGCATATAAGTCGTGCGATACTCAATCTCTCGAGAGACGAAATTCTCGTTCAACGAGTTCCTTGGATCAGCATTTTTGGATTAATATGGCGATATGTCCTTTTCCAGAGAGTTTGACGATCTTGCTTCGGGTATGTCGTTTTAATTGCCTTTCTGGTCGATTTTTAGGTATGTTTGATGGATTTCATAATCTATTAAGTGATTCGGTGGTAAAAAGCACTCGAGAAATTACACAATGCATTTCGTGGAAATAGCTGTACAAAAATGTCGTTTTCAACAATTCATTTAACCTTTGATTATTTTTATTACAGGACTTTTGAGTGCTCTATAATGTACTTGATTAAAAGGAGAAAAAATAAAGTCGGATGTTTTCGAAATTAACCTGTAAGATTTTTTCATCAAAATATTAGGTTTCAAAGCGTTCGGGTTTCCATCCAAGAGGTGATGATACCCAAATATTTACGTGTAATGGTATATAAGGATATCGGATTTTATGTCTTTTTTAGTTCGAAAGTAAACCAACTTTAAACTGCAATTAATATAATTATTCAACCGCAAGCATAACAGCAATTTACAAATAAGGTTATAGGATTAATAGCAATCGTTTTGGCTTTATTTCTTCCCAATAAAAGTTATCCCTAAGAATCACGATGACCCCTTCAAGATATACCAATAAAGGAGGAGTTTATAAAAATATGTCCCTAATATACACGGCAAAAGTTCGGAGAGTAAATATCGCGAGCTGTAACCGCTTACCGGGCTATAAAAACTTTTAATTTTTCCAGGCCTACACGAGGCACGCAGGCTCTTTTTTTAAATTTATTTATCCACAGGCCGGCAGCGATTCTCTTCGCAGTCTCTCCTCCCCCCGAAAAACTCGTCAGCCATCACCTTGGAATGCCGTGTAGCCCGATCTCGACTCGCGGAAACATAAACGTCCGAGAGTTCGTTCGCGCGAATGTGCTGTAGGTAAATTGGCGCGGCCCCCGGGATCGAGTGCATTACATATTTTTTGGCTAAAGCTTCGCGTTAATTCTTGTTTCAACACCTTCGTTCTTCTTCATTGTACATACGTATCGCTATATGCCAGAGAAAGAAATTCGTTTGTGTGCTGCCTTATCTCTTTCTTACACTCTTGCGCGGTCGTGTATACCGTGTGAAGGTCCCTCGCTACATTATTTCTCTGGTTAAGGTGCTACATTAATGATTATACACATTCGACCTTCTTTTGCCTTATTAAAATGCGGCTATCTTATCGAAACACTCAGAAACAATAAGTGTCGGTAAGCCGATTTCACGATTAATTATTTATTCCACATTTATTTTATATTTTGTGTATATAAACAAAAAATAGGCATACAATGGCACCTATAGGTACATACTAGGACTTCTTTTGTCAACCATAGCTGATTTAGTTTTTCTTGGTAAAACGATTTCTAATGTTTCTAATTAGTTATATACATTTATTACTTCATTTATCGAAGCATCAGGATCATGTTTGTTATAGATAATGTAAATTTCATAATTTATATTGTTAGTCAACATGTTCACTTTTACTTTTTCATCTAAATAAAGTGGATAATAAGCATGTAGTACATTCACATCTTTTTAGGATTGCATATTTAATGAATTTGATTTGACAAACATATTATCTATACACGATCCGAACACATTAGCTGTCATGACCTATTGATTTTTTAAAAATATCGAACATATTCAATTTCAAGAAAATTATTTACGCATTCTTGATGAAAATTTTCCTATCGGTTTATGTTTATATCAAAATCATTTGCAATATAGTGATTCTTGTGTTTAACATTATTATCTAAAAATATTTTTATATTCACAAAATCTTTTTTTATTATAATTACGGAATTCGTATAGTGCAAAAAATCACAGAATTTTATATATCATTTAAATACACAATAATTATTTGAATACATTATTAAACTTTTCAAATTTATACACACTCTAACTGAGATTGTGGTAATGAAATGACTGCAATGATTTTTTTCAAATAGTTACGTACCGAGCTTAAAATAATAATGTATCTCTTTTATTAAGAATTAATGAATTTAAACCGAAAATTTAAAATTAAAATTTATGGCTGTAGAATGAGTTTATCATTCTTGTAGCCAAAAGTTTAAGTAGGTAGAGAACCGTTTTCGATCGCTACAAGCCAATGCGTGTAATAAAAAATTTGTGTAGTACAAAAGAACTAAAATTATCTTTCTTCAGCCAACTGATTGTATTTTAGTATGTATTTTTTTGGAATAAAGTGTCCCCCACAATCTATTTATAGTATGATTGTGATGATAAATGTTGAGCTTTTCTGTTATTTTTGTTGGCTTCTGTGGCTACAACATACACTGATAAAGCTTATTTATGGCTATTAATGGAAAGCTGACCACGTGAACAACAAATCGATAATCATGATAATAGCAATAAAGATAACCCCAGCATTTACTAATGAGTAAAGCTAGCGACAAAAACAATAACAGCAACAATTGCTAGAATCATAAGTAATAATGATCCCGGAAGAAAGAGTTTGTTAAAAAAAGTACCGCCCAACAATAATCTTATTAATGACTCGCTCAAAAAGCAGTCACTGTAATTAAAATGGATAATAATCCTTTGCAGATTACATACGCACATTCGATCACACGGAAAACAAAAAGCACCGATATTCGCGAAGGAGATACACGTATCATGCAAATTGAGGCAAACGCGGTATCTCACGTCAAACTCTCTCTTCACACACACACCGAACACAAACAATACTCGGGGCCTCGATAATAACAAGTTTCAATTATGGGACTAGAGTATAATACGCGCGAAAAAGCCACATTTCCACCTTCTTGTCCTTGATTCTCCTTTCTCGCTTTTTTCTTGCTCGCGCGCACGCGGTCCGCAGTATAGTTTCCTTATACGTAATAAGCGGGTCCTGAAAAACGAAAAAGGAAAAGGAGGAGGAGGAGGAGGCAAGTGAGAGAGAGAGAGAGAGAGAGAGAGAGAGAGAGAGAGAGAGAGAGAGAGACCGACGCGTGCGACGATCACGCGAAGGATTATGGAGGAGAGGGGAGAACCTGAAGAAAGAGCCCCACCTAGACGCGTGGGACCGACACCCACGATATTGGCATCGGGTCCAGACGCGGTCGGCACCCTTTTTTCCTCTATCTTTCCCTGTCTTTTTAGGAGAGAAAAAATTAACTTCGACTCAGAGATTCTTGCTAGTTTCTTCAGTTGCTTGATGATCGTTTTTTTTGCTTATCTATGTGTGTTATTATTTTTGCATTATTATTTTTGTGAATTTGCAGTGATTTTATTGAAGAATTTTGCACAATCAAGTTTTAATATTTACAAATTTTTATTCTGCGTATTTATCTTGACGAATTTAGCATGAACAGACTCAGTTGGATGTAGCGTGAGATTTGCAGAAAATTTCAAATCCAAAATCAGATCGACAGGTTCTAATCGAAAATTATATAAAATAAGAGCCATCAGATATCTTTGGCAGCATACCCAATTTGTGAATCCCAGAGAATCTATTATTTTAGTTACAGTAATTGTGTAATTTTAAATTAGAGTATATCGTCTATTGCACTGATAGCTATTGCTTGATCCCTTTTTTGAACTGTGATTGATTAGTTCAAACGAATTAATTATCTCGATTTCTTGACAGAATTAGCACAAAATCAACTTCAAATTCATCTCCTATCCCACTGCTTTTAAATACCCACATCTACAACCTCTTTACGGCGATCATCAGCAATAAAGGTTAAAAGACTCTTGCCCATTATACATTTCAATAGACAAGGTCATAGACATGGAAATCAGATTGGAAACTCATCGATAAGACTTGGCCAACTCAATCAATTAACCATCGAAGCAGAAAGAGAGCGCGGCGCAGATAAATTAAAGGGAAAATTAATTCCGGGAATAGCGCGCGGGGCAGCAATTACATCGGCAGAGTCCAATCTGTCAGGTGCATCATATCGGCATCGCTCAACTCTCTCGAGTATCTCGATATATGATTTACACAGGTCGGTGAATTTCTGATGTGTCCATACATCACCTCGTAGCTAATTCTTTCTCCTCGATCTGTGTCTTTTGAGATTTATGCGAATCAGTGACCATATTGTTTATTCACTCCCACTACAGTGTTAATTTTTTAACTTCAATGGGGCGGCTACCACTTGAAAATCGTAACTAATCGAGAAAAGCGACCGGGACCGTAAATCATAATTAAACGTCGAGGAAGTGTATCTCTTGACCGACTGTAGTCTGTCACTTTTTCCTTGAATGCTGGATAAAGAAAAAAGAACGGCGCGCGTGTGGCAGTCGAGCTGAAGCTGGATTCTGGCTATATGTAGTGTGTTATAGTCGGGCAGTTCGCGCCGCGCCTATATACACTGCGCGCACACCGTGACTTTGCAGCAGCAGCAGCAGTACACAGCCGCGAGGGCCGCTCTTTTTCTCTCTCTGTCGCTCTCGCTTGCTTTCTCGCTTATCCGCGCGTTTTATATGATTTATCTCTTGTTCAACGTCGCGAAAGCGACTGCCGCTGCTGTTACCGCTACTACTGCTGCTGCTGCTGCTTTTCGCGTTTGTTTTATCTATACGAAATTGGTATTTGTAACTTTTGTGTGTTTCGTTGTAAAATCTGTTAAAAGTGTTTTTCACGGACTGCGTATCATTGCATATTATTAATTGTATAGAAGATAAAATATAAAGAAAGAAAATAAAATCTTGATTGATAGAATTTCATTCTCTTATAACTAAATATTACCATTTCCTTACTTTAGCATTCAATAACGAATTGAAATCCAAGACATTCATAATTGATCAATAAGAATAATCGATTGTTTACATGGTGTCGCTACATCAACAACCGTAAATTCTTAGAAAAATTCATTGAGATCTGATAGTCGATGATAGCCAGAATAGTGTCAATTCCCACCTCTTGAATATTCACGCTTACACGCATAAATCTGTGTATCGGCACTGTATAGCGCGGCAATAATACCGATATATGTATTTCGAGGCCTTCATCGACGACGTCCGAGTCTCTCTCTCTTTCTCGTAGTACCTCGATTCCGACTCGAATTTCCGGTTTCCATTGTGCGCTCGCCACTTCTTTCTCTCCCTTTCGCGCTTTTGTCTTTTGTCTCGTCCTGTATATAAGCAAACTCTTCTCGCTGCGCGCGCCCTTTCTCTCACTTGCGCACACGCCGCTATTTTTGCGCGTCCAGCTTCTCTTTCATCCTCTAACAAGAGAGAGAAAGAGAGAGAGAGAGAGAGAGAGAGAGAGAGAAGGTTCCTCAATGATTCTCGAGACTAGATTGTAAGCGAGACGCCTCTCGCTCCGTTCCTTGTATCAAGTTGTTGCTTTGTCGAGATGCGTGGGTTAGCATCTTTTTGGCTCTTTTGCACCCGTGCACGTGTGTCATGACTAGGATCTGGGTAACGAGCGGCTGTTTTCAAAACATGCGTGAATTGGATTTGAATTCGGGGTTGATTGGTACTAAGGCGATTGATGGAGATGGAGCCCGCGATCGATTATGCGAAAACGGAAGTCAAGTGACAGTGTAGCTTTATTGTACTTTGATGAGCGACATCGCAATAGCAGAATTCCAATAGAGCATTCTTAGAAAATCTGTAAACAGAATAAAGGAAAAAGTGGTTTTAAAAAAATTTCTTAACCACAAATATATATACAGTTAAAAATCAAGTTTAATATTTATAGCTATTTGGGCAGTCGAAATCAATTATATATTAATCTTTTTTTTCTGGACTTGACAGCATTAAATCACTAAAACTGATAATTTAATAGGGTAGCATAAATACATGTTCTATTTTTAATGAAATGGTTCGAAAGAGAGAATCGGTGTTTCGTTTCACAAAGGGATGCACCCATCACTAACCGACCTATTTTTTGCCTGTCATCCGAGCGGTGCAAAAATCCCACTTGCACACTCCGTTTTCAGTGGAAAGATGTAACTCGATCCACACCGGCAGGTAAAGCCAATTGTGATGCTAATTCTGGTCCGAATGAGAAGAGTCTTTATCGAGCATTTCATGTTCTACATTGTCCAATCAAATAAAACAGTTGACTCAAAATTAATTAAAAAATATATACGTGTGTAATAAAAGGTAACTTGGGAATTTCGTATGGATGTGCAAAAAATCGCAATGCCTAATCGTACTCAGAATCGTCTGTGTGCAAGATATACACCATTACGAAATGAAGGTCAGTCTTGTATGCGAACGAGCAGAATCCCAACGATTTCCGATCCAGAATCCATCATTCGGCGGATGCATCACGTCGCGAGATCAATAACGCGCGCGCCAAGTCGATGAAAAAGAGAGAAACAAAACGACAAGGAGAAACGAACATGCGGGGCTACAATCGTTTAAACCACGAGTCAAAGTCAGGCTAATCGAGGGCTGCTTTCGAAGCTTGATTATGATTAATCAGCCCAGCATATATATCGACTGTATGCGCGCGCGCATCCTCCCAATTATTATTGCCCCGAGATACAAGGCTGCTTTCGCACTCGGTGAGAATATCAGCAGAAGTCTGTATATCAGCGTATACACGAGCCTGTGTGTAAAGGAGAAGAGGAAGAGAAGCTTGAGAAACGGACGAGAGGCATCGTTCGCGCTATGATTAATGCGCGCGATCACCCCTTGCGCATCTTTCTCTCTATTCCTTTCTCCTAGTGCAGTGTATGTATAATGATCGATCGTCTATGCAGACTCTTAGGCGCTCCGATAAAACCAAATACTATACGAAACTTGTGATTGGAGTGACAAGTTCGCCGATATGGGGATCGCATTGGAGTATGTGAATTTCTTAAACTTGTGTGTCATTGTCTAATGGTAACAATACTAAGTTCGAATAATTAGCTTCGCAAAACGGTTCTAAGCCAATTTGCACTTTTAATTTAGCTTTCGAAGTTGTGGCGCTGAAAATGTTTGCCAACTCTATTACCTGTAATCTAGATCAGTTTTAATTTATCATTTGAATTTAAATTATCTCCATCGTATAGGTAAAAAGTAGCTCCTGTGAGATGATTAATCAATTTTTTATTTAAAGATTAGATTTTGTGTTTGCATGATAATTGAAATCCGTTCAGTCACTTCGGATTTCAATTATCATGCAGCGCTAAAAACTCATAATATATGAAGATGAATTACGAGATATAAGTAAATTGATTGTAGGAATTAATTGTATAGGAAAGTACATAAATATTAGTTTGCTACGGAGTAAGTAGGAGCTATGTACGATGAATTAAATGCAATATATCAAAATGCAGCGGAATTTGAGAACTACATAAAAAAAGGTGTAAACCACACTAAATTGTTGAATGATCTTTATGTCATTATTTTAAAAATTAAAAATTATATGAATTTGATGGTAGTATGTATAAAATAATAATAATACTCTCCTCTCGTAAATATATAACAGCTACACACGTTTCACGTTGTTCCTGTTTTCTGAATTTGTACTTATGTTATACCCGATCCTGTCTTCAGGCGTTTCTTGGCAGATTACTTGCATGCGCCTATGTGTAAGTCATTATCTCTTCTATGGTTTTTTAAGTATAGATCGAGGTGTAAAATTTACATCGTTTTTTTCGTCAACTTTTTGCTGTCCAGAGACTAATTTCGCTGCCTCTCTTCATTCAGATACAGATACTTGATTCAGATACAGAGGTACGCATATAAACACGATTGTTGAATTGGCTGCCGTCATACAGGCGTCAAGCTTGTACTTTCGAGTTCACGACTCAATCATATCTGCATTATTGTACCTTCGACCATGCTTCAACCTTTTACCTATGCAATTTGAACTTTTAGTTCTTGAGATTCTATATAGAGGCGAAAGAATCTGAAACTCATCTCAAGTGCAACTCTATACATGCCTCTTTACTCGCTTGCATTATTGTGCAAGCAGCGCTGTAATTTGCAAGTTCTTACCGAGCGTTCGATATGCTTTATGCTTTATGCGTCTGTGAATATCGTAAAACGATCGTTTACAGCTCGTGAACTGAAAATTTTTTGCAATAAGCATAAGCGCGAGCGCACGAGAACACAATATTTATTATCAAATATTCTGACTTATCCACGCTACTTTATCGCTGTAACGTAAGAATCGAATGAATTGCACTTGTTATTTTTGTCTACCCCTCATATCTTTAACTCAATAACGTACTTATAGTTATGCCGGTGTGAAATGAATGAAAGGAACAGCTTTGCGGTACGATTTATAATCGTTGATTCGTTGCTTTTGGAATTCTCTGACTTTTTTAGAATTAAATTTTAGCAATTATTATGCTAATTGCTTGGCGCTAGAAGGATTATTTTCTGCCGAGCTATATTTTAGCGCTCGTCAACGGGTTCCTGTTATACTTTACTAAAATGGATACGCGGAACTGTCGAGTTAAGAACTATTTATATAATACGGTATATACGGAATTCCTTGGATCGAGCCGGCAAAATACGAACCTATAATAGACGAACTGGTTTTAAGACACGTCGCGCGCGCGCGGGTAACGAATTGAATTTATATATGAATGAAAATCTACGACCGTTACGTACATATTATAAAGAGATCGAACAAAAGCGTTAATGATATACAGGAACACACGAATGGCTGCTGTATTATCGAGGAACGATATTCTCTCAAGGGACGGCGAGTATCGATCAATGCGATTGGCATGACGATCGACAGACGAATTCTGAGGCGAATCGAATAAGAGTCGAAAGAGAGGACCAGTTTTCGAAGGACAGGGGGGCCTGATGTGGTAAAAGCAACGCGAGACGCACGCATGAGCTTTGGCCGTCTAATTAATTCGTAAAATTTATCTCGACCAATAAGAGAGAGAGAGATAGAAGGAGACAGAGAGAGAGCACGCAGGAGACAAGCTGCGCGATAAGGCTCGTGTTCTCAATACTCGATTATCGCACCCCGAATAGAATATTAATTCGATGCTGCCGGTTCTCTGCACGGTGCATATGTATACTCCAGTCGCGGACTATCGGAAGTTTCCTTTCCGATCGGCATTCCGTGTCCCCCTTTTTTTTCTATTTGGCTGGGATTCCAGTTTGGAAAATGGTTTATTCTATATATATATATATATATATATACGTAGCAATGAAAGTGATAAGATTGGCTAAGTAGACTTAATTTGTCGTCTCGCACCTGTCGCTAGGTCTGTGTGTATAAAATACACCTTTGGACTCAATTATTACGACTGTATAACGCGAGGGCACTTAAATATAGTTCCTATTAATACGAAATGTCGGCTTGATGTTCTTGATACGATGGTAATTGGCATTCGGTGAATGCAGGCCTTACATTATTGACATAAACTTATATCTCTATGATTTTACGACAATCTCAGAGTTATATCGATAACTGTTAAGATTAGCTTTACGAAATTAATGTTTTATTGATATAACGTCAATATCGATCTTATTAATTTGAGGTAGAATTTAAAAGGTATTTTCAATTTTCAGTCAGATTAAAATAAGGAGGCACAATTTTTCATTCACAAAATACAGCGTCAACTCGTTATTGTCCTTCGCTAACAATGCAAATATCGCACACCATTTAGCCTCGTTATGTACGCGCGCGAATGTGCACCGGTGTATAGTACCACTACGTACTCAAAGAGGAAAAAGCATCGCCGTAGGGCAGCAGCATCCTGAAAAATCGGCGTCAACAAAAGTAGCGCGCGAGAGACCTTGATACGACACGATAAAGGCCGCACAGAGCATCATAAATACATCGAGGGGCAGCTCTGGACGAAACGCAGAAACTAATGGGACACGCACGTAGGTGCACGCAGTGCAAGTCTCGTCGTGCGGCGCGGCTCGCGATATGCGTGCGTGTGTGTATATACGAGAAGAAGAGGCATTGAGCCACGCGTGTGCCGCCTTTGTACCTCTTCGCGAGTCTGCTTCTGCTGCTGCTGCTGCTGCAGAGATGCTTTCGACTGTTGCGGCATGGACGTTTGTATTTCTCATCTACCAGTTTCGCCACCCACGCTATGTCGGATCTTTGTCTCTTTCTCTCTCTCTCTCTCTCTCTCTCTCTCTCTCTCTCAGTATGCGAGCTGGCGTACTTCTCTTTTCTTTTTAGATTCTTGAATTCTGTCTTTCTCTTGCGACGTGTTGCGTCAACTGTTTTTCGCGAAACTTGCTTTTTTGCTTGTTTACAGAGGATATTGTGGGTATAGTGTGACACATAAGGATATTTTAGGATACTTTAGTGCGGTGCAAATTATGAATAAAAGTATGCTTTCAGTGGTTTTCTAAGCTATTGCGGCGAGCAATCGAAATAAGAATGGAACTCTGGATTGCTGCTTTTTGATACGTAACAGTTTCCTGCTTTGACGTGAACTTATATTGTGACTAAGCTGCACCTTACAAACTACCTTGTTTGAGGTATTTTATGAGCATTTAAATATTGACGTATTGTTGAAGTATTCGAAATCTGAAATCACATAAATCAGGTTATCCCCGAAAAAATTCAATATAAAGAAGCGGCCCTGAATCCGATACAAATTAAATCAGTGTCTTTTGATCGGATTTGGAATTTCAAACCTTGTCTACTACAAAAAAGTTGTGCATACCCATCCTTCCAGCAAAAAATGTTTACAGTATGATTGTCGCGAAATCAGTTTACCCTAAAAAAAAATTCAGGCAACAAACTTTAAAAAGGAAATGTTTCTTGGTTATTTAAGCATTGACGTGTCGTTGAAGAATTCGAAACCGTATTTGTAACTACTTAAAATTAGATGTTCTGTTTATGCATGTTGCTTGAATGGAAACGAGTATTGCTAAGTCAAGGCAACGCTTAGAATAAAACTTCTTTTTTTAGTAACTCTAGTACAACTTTTGAAATTTCACACTGACCGGTATCCGAGTACTATGGACATATTTATTAATGAATTAAAAAAAAATTTCAGCTGCAAAAGAGAGAACTCTTAGTTTTATGGATGCTTATAAATATTCATTCCATCAGACTTTGTGTGCTAAGAAAGTGTGTATTTTTATTTTAATAATCGACTCGTTTCATACAAACAGAACTCTTGACTAACTCTGCAATAGTTTCTTTTCAAATACACTTAAGCCTTAACATGATATTTATCCCGATAACGATGATAGTAACGGCCACAAGATAATTAAACATAAAATTTAAAGTCCTAGAGTAAGTAGAAAAAGTCTGAAATGTCTTATCTGTTTAAAATTGAAATACAACATTAAGTTTGCGTACTATGTGTAGCTTGTAATTACTTGAAAATATTTCAATTATTTTACTAGCTGTTAATGCGACTTTACATATAAATTTTTTCACTATCACTGTTACTGAAATCACTTTATGCATTGGAGTGTAACATTTTTCCGTTTCGGAATCTGTAATTGAAATGAGCACTTCAAATTATTTTCATTGAAATTGCGTTAAACTTAAAAACTAATTAAAGAATGTGATATATCACGCGTTATTGAATTTCAGAGCTATCGATAAAATATGTTGACAAATATCTTCGTACACGTGCAGCTAAGTTATACTATTGTCCACTTTCACTTATAACACTTCAGTGGATTGATATATTATTAAAATTTTTACTGGACGTACAGTAAAATGAATATTAAAATAACCAAAAAAACGAGACACTTAAACTTAAGGGGATGTGCGACCCTCGGAAAGATTCCTACCTTACCGGTAGTGTCCGTAATTTCGTATTGAACAAAATATATATATCGAAATTTTCGAGGAAAAAAATCTCCGAGAATCCTGCATGGAATTTTATGAAACTGCAATGACATAATGTTTACATCATTTCTGAGGTCGTAACAGAGCGTTTTTTCCGAAAATTAATAGCTATCTTTATATATTTTGTTCAATACGAAATTACGGGAATTACCGGTAAGGTAGGAATCTTTCCGAGGGTCGCACATCCCCTTAACCGTATTCTATTTCATAACATTTTCTGAGTTTCTTTACAACGTTAATAAATTATATTAGCTAAAGAATCATAGCTTTTCTAAACTACCAAGTCAATAATGGAAATATACGAAAATTCAGAATAAATTAAAACGTAAAGTGTGATAAAGCGAATGAAAGATATGCTCGAATTAAGATACGTTAGAAAAGAAGAAGCAGCAAACTTCCAAGCCTCTCGAACCCTCTCCCCCCCCCCCAAAAAAAAAAAATATCTCAAGTAGATTCTTCTCCTCAGAGCAAAAGTTTATCGGAGAGCATCGCATAGTAGAGCATACTTTGCATTTCATCTCCTCTTATATACACAGGCGCGAACGAAGGAGCGCGACTAATTTCCCCGGGACGGAATTGCGAACACCACGCGATACTTGCACTGTGTGTATATTCACAGTCAGCATTTTCTCGGGGAGGGGAATTGGCAAAGCAATCGCTGAGGCAAGAATCGAGATCGCCATCGGTCCGATTCGTCATGACGTCTCTCGGCGAGAACTGAGGCCGCATCGAATTGCACGGACGTCGCGCAAATAAGGCAGCAGCAGCACCACCAGCGGTATATACGGGGAAGAAAAGGCGTGCAGTGGCAGTTGCAGTAGTGGCGTTGAAACGACGGCTATTGGCCTCGCTGAGTGTTTATCGAGAAACACGCGGTCATTTATGCCTCTTAATTCGCGTTCTTTTTGTTGGTTCTTTTTTTTTTCGGGAATGCAGAAGAAGACAGCTTAAGAGTATCTGATAATATAAGCTGTTACCTACCGATGGACTTGAGGGGCTGTCGGATCATGCGCCGACAAGAATTTTTTGCCTTTTTCGATTTTGCGCCTGCGATTCCGCCGACGTTATTTACTGCTATTGATGGTAGTAATAATTGTTGCCCGTAATCCAAGATATTTATGTTTTCTGCGACACTGTCGTGTAGCAAAAAAGTGACTGTACATGCTTGCTACACCAAGAAAATTAAATGTAAGTGAATTCTTGCATCTTTTACCGTTTCATTTGCTCTCACGTGTTTACATTAATCTATGTGTACGCAGGCTCGGATGTAAAAGAAAAAAAAAACATTTATTTAATTTTAAAATAATGAAATTCTGTGTTAAGAAAATTATTTGCTGATTCATGTTGGATATATAGGAACCTGTTTTTCGAAGGGGGTAGACGAAAATTACAAGATTGAAATTCTGAAACACCACCTGAGATCTACAATTCTAATGATACGATGTAAACTTTATGGTGGAAGAAGTCAAACATTAATACTTCTTGATGATTCTCTGAAATGTAAATGCAGAGAAAACAATCAATCAATATCGTTTTCAACAGCTCTGCAGCTTTTGTAAAATCATCCCAACACCTATTCCTCACTTCCTGCTATATTTTAAATGCAACGCAATGTTTATTTATTGTCATATTTGTCAATTATTTTTTTTATAATTAACTGATATTGCAGCAGCAATGGAAACTCATAAGTCACACTCGCAAAGCTGAATGAAATTCTACCAACGCTACCAACTAATTTTAAACAAACGAGAAATATTTCACAGACTATTCCATTTCAGATCCCAGCATCAAGGCATACATATCTTGGAACCCGTACAACTTCACTTCTCCAATCACGAATCCTGAATCAGATGCATTTACACGCAAAACTGTCCCACACTCCTTGATCCAAACTATAAAAAACTCTCCCACCCTCGCTCGCTCTCAACTTGTCCCCATAGGACTTTTCGTTCCTTGCACACCAACATCCAAACACATACACACACACACACACATATGTACTTGCATGAACGGGCGCACTCTCATGTCCTGGGAATTCCAAAAAGAGGACCGACTTATTTGCAAAGCAGTATATGTATAGGCGCGCGCACTGGGCCCCTTCTCTCTCTCTCTCTCTTTCTCTCTCTCTCTCTCTCTCTCTCTCTCTCTCTCTCTCTCTGGCACATGTTGCGCTCGACTAAAAACCTGAAAGGGAGCGAAAGAGTAGAGAGAGACAGAGAGGGGAGTACGTATAGTGCCTCTTTTACGCTGGCGGTTTCGAGGAAGATCGGATTTAAATTATAAAATTGAATTATGAATGCGCGATATCGCGGGGATTATGGAAAGTTTTTTAATTATCGGTAATGATGCTGATTTACTTCGATGACAGGCTCATTTTTTGGGTGTATTTAGGTATATGCATTATACGTGGTACCACCCGAAATGACTAGCCCGTGTTTTTCGAAAAGTCATTTATCAAACTCGATATAAATTTGGACTCTAAATTGATTAACTCTATAGGGGCATCTGATTTAAATAATAAATCAATTTCTTTGCAAAATGGTGGATTCTGTAAACTTGCAAATGCATAATGAAACCTTCTACATTCAATTTTATTTTTACAGTCCAAAATCGTAGTATTGATAAAATTAATTTATAAATTCTAACGAGTTTTATTTACCAAAAGACAGAATAATTTAACTGAACCAATACCGCACGAACGCACATAAATTGTTTTTATCGAAAAATCCAACGCTTAATATTCTGCGCATTATAACGGAGCATTTGAAAAATCCGAATCTGAGACCAACCTCCTAACACTCGATACACGCGCCCACACTTACCCAACGATTTTCCAAAGGCACAATAAAACAGCAAAAAGTCGGCGCAGCATAAAGAAATGTCGATCCGCGACAGGTATTATTATCAGTCGCATATAATAGCAGCTTTCTCCCTCTATCTCAGCCGGTAGAACTCACAGAAGAGAAAGAAAGACAGTCGCAGCATCTCGCGCTGCACGCCGTATATGCAGCGTAGAAGGGGCCGCAAGCGCAGCCGAAGGAGCGAGACATACATATATACAGTTTGCGTGGGCGGGCCACGCGACCGAACGGGTTCTGCTGCGCCCCACCTTCTCTCTCCACTCCAACTCGCGCGCGCCAAGCGGCTTTCTCTCTTTACTTCTCAGACACACACACACACATACACGTGCGCGGCGAGCCGTTCTTGAATATTCAGGACCTCTGTGTATGGTATATCTTCACGTGTATGCGGCTCTTCCTCGAAGATGCTGCGGGACGAGCGATGTTGATGATGATGATGATGTGGCCAAAGAAGGAAGGGACGCGCCACTGGCCTCTGTACGAACGCATGAGGTTCGCTCTTTGCTCCGGGGATATGTACTTTGTGATAAGGTCGGTTATTTTCGGTGGGTGAGAAATACGCGTGTTAAAGGTCGAGGACTTGGGTGTGAATTGGAGGTGCTTTTTTTTGTGGGTGGTTCTGTCGAGAAAGGCTGCATGGGAAATATGTATGGTTTTTATGATATTTTGGTTCGATTATATGGTGCGGTGGATTAAGGTTAATGAGCGGTCGGGATGATTTGAGAATGCCTTTGATCTTCTAGGATTCCTTTGGTGTGCTTGTAATTGGATTAGTTTCGGTATAGATAAGACAACAGATGTTAATGGACTAATAATGTTTTTTGACATAATGTTCAGGAATCGTGTATGAATTATTAGTGGGACCGAGAGTGAGGATCACGTTTGTTTCCTTATGATTCGTTGCTGGAGCACTTTAATTTGAAACTATTATCTGACGAAACGTACACAAGTTTCGAGAGTCTCGGTTCATTTTATAAAATTACGTACTATATACGCCGGAAACTCAAGACTTGCATTATGTGTATTTATTACTTTGTTAATCGTAAACGAGTTCTTGAGTAAACGTCAGTATAAACATCTTTATCGCGTATAAGCGTTATAGGTGAATTTTATGAAATCGGAAATGCGCAGCACTAAAACTTGCATCCAGTTTTTTTAAATATTGCTCATATTGATGCATATAAAGCGAGGAAATTATAGAACGTAATTACATAAGAAAATATCATTGGCCTTTTTCGCTTTTTTATGATGTCTCGCGGTTAAGTTTCTCTATATACCATTACGAAATGGTATATTAATTGATGCGATTTTTAAATTTATGAACGCCATGTATACTCCAATGCGCGTATATTCGCATAGATATATGCATTTCCTATTCGGAGAGTGTGAAATTGTACCACTTTTTGAGAAATAGTCCCACGGCTTTTGATATACGTGGACACCGACGCATGAATCTTACTATAGTTTTCTTTTTTGCGATACGTGCAGCATTTTTAACCTTATATAGGCTGTATACAGTAGACGGTTTATGCATATATGCAGTATAATTCAACCTGCTAAATTCAATTATTCATAGATAAACACCATAATACTAGACACGAAACTTCCTATTAAATAATCAGGTATCGCGACAGTTAAGCAGCGAATTCCTTATATTATATGTTTTTATCCAAACTGTGCAAACACTGAATGATAATGTCCTAAATATAGATAGACTGTAAGTACAGCTCACGTAACATGTACGTTACTTAAGCTTATTTTTCATCGATACAGTCGCGATAAGGTCCGACATGGATTCTTAAGCTCGCAGCTTTCTCATTCTGGTCGAATTAAAATTTCAAATCGCACACAATAATGTACGCGGCAGCCGCGGAGGCTTGAAATGCATTCATAATGCATGGGGGCGAGCGACATTATCGCAGGCGTGCAGTGATAAAACTCGACAAGACGTGTGTAAGATTTCGCGTCCGCGCGCGACTATCCGAAAGCGTATATCGGCCTATTGCTACCGCGGAAAATCTCTTGCGGATTAACGACTACCTAATCGTTTAGGTATATCCGGTTATTATGCGCTCTAAACCGAAGTCCATAACGAAAGTTTTTAATAATTACGCGCGAAATTTCAAATTGGTGGGCGTCGGTGGTGGATTATTTAGATTCCTCGCGCGCGGTAGCAGATCTTCGGATACGCAGCTGCAGAAAGCATATTCATAGTCGCGAGTATCTAGCTTATATTATGTTGCTCGATATTAATTATGTGCACTTTGAGATAGCGAAACGATAATGAAGGGAAGCTTATTGCGACGTAAACAATCTTTCTCTTAAGTAACGGTAACGCTTTTTCACTGGATTAGCGCTGTACTCTCTTGCAAAACGAAGGTGATTTTCCGTGAACTAACTTTATATGGGATAAGCGAAAGTTATTGATACTGGAAATTGAACTTATAAAATAGGTGGATTACTTTAGTTTGTGTACACTCGCATTTACCGACGTACAAATAATTTGACTAGCGCTTAATTTCAAACTATATACCAACAACTGCAGATGTAATGCGTGTTTATATTTAGCTTTCGTAATTGCGCGTTTAAATTTAGTAATAAAATTTTTGAAAAATGTACGTTTCTTTCAAAATATACCTTACATTCAAAGGCAAAGTTTTCTACATCAGCGATTTAATTAAAATTATTAAATCATACTAACAAAAAAAAAATTGGTAAAAAGGTGCGAACAAGTATAGTACTTATCGTTCACAATACAGACACAATCATCAAGCAATATTCCATTTACACATCGAGGATTAAAGAACCAGCATCGCCTCAATCAAGCCATTATCAGTACATAAACGCGGATTTCACGCTGCGCGGTACAAAACAGCACGGTAGAAAAACTAATTGATAATAAAGTTTCTCGGACTCGAAGCCACAGTACCTCTCATTATACAGTATCAAGCGCGGCTATCGGTATAATCGCGATCAACGACCATTATTAAATTAGATTCGTACTCCTCCATGTGCGGACTTTTAACAAAGTAAAAAAAATGTTCGTATATATAAGAGAACAAGGCGAACTCGAGCCTCTCTCGCACCTCGTAAACAATCCTTATCTAATTAACGAGCAGCGCTTATCTACCATGGTGAGGCGCGCAAAACTTGGACGCATATAACGAGTCAATAACACCGCGGCTGCTGCAGCGAGAGCTGTGGCACAGAGCAGTGCAACGCGTTATATTGTGACGAGTGCAGCAGCGGCGGCTGTGCGGCTTGCCTTATAAGCGTATGAAGGCGCGAGAGAGCGAGTGTAGCGGGCAATAAAATCCCCCCGGAGAATCCTCCCCTCTTTCGCGCCGTGCACTGAGCACATATATATATACGTAAGGATTATTACGATCGTTTTCGCCCCACTGATATATACTGCAGCAACGCTTTACTACCGAAGTAGCAATATTATAGCTTATAAATTCCTTTGCCCTCTACGTGCGCAGCCATGCCTTTTTACGCTTTACCTTCGTTTTTTTTTCTTCGAGTCGCTCGCGCTATGCGCTCTTTATCCCCCCTTTCTCTCATTGTTGTTATTATGAGCACAACGAAAATGCGCTTCTTTGCTGCTGTGCACTTTTATTTGGGGGTGGAATAGGCCGAGTGAGCTTAATGTAAACATTTTTTAAAATAATGTTAATAATGTGTCGACGATGTCGTTTCAAAGGGTCTGCGCGCGTTGTTAAAGGACTTTTTTTAAACAGTTTTCTTGACCTTGAAAAAGTTAAGACGCAGTTGCAATTTAAATTAAATTCAATTCCACTTCCTCGGCGGCCTCGTGATTTTTATTCGAAACCTCGACTCGCTTCCAGTTTTATTCGGTTTCTCGCCGCGGTGGAGGAGGGCATAAATGGCCAATTCAAGTGGGACGTCGGACGGCGGTTGGCACGCCTAATGACGCCTTCGAAGTTCACCTACCCGAACTCTCCTCGGTTCGCGTATTATATACACACAACACAATCCGTACTTGGGGAGAAGCGGCAGCTCACCGGCACCGCGACCGTTTATCACTCGCTCGTGCAGTAGTGGGAAAAGAATTTGAATTTACCGCCTTTCAGCGTCGACCGCTTCCTCTCTCCTTCTCTCTAACGTTGCGGCGAACTCTAAACAAGGCTTTTACTGCCACCGCTTCATTGTTAGATGTGTGTACTGGTCAGCTATGCAACGGTATAAATTCGTGATATTTGTTGAGCGATTTACTTTCACTATTGAACCTTGATTATTGCTATTACTATTACAGCCGTGGTTCACGAGACGCTAATTCGATTTCCGAGTACTTGAAAACCCTTTCGCAATAGTAAATTGAAATAATACAATGCTTAATTAACAATCTTTCTTTTTCACTAATAAAATTTATCTTACTTGCTTATAAACATCTGAATTACAGTCACATTGGCATTCGGCTATTTCAAACGACTGAAATGTTCTGCAGTTACGAAATGGCGCGTGGTTATATTAGACGGTTCACTTTATCACGCGGCAGCTTTATAAGGCGACGCACAAATTGAACAATGCCAGGTTGAATTTGCGTAAATATACATAAACCCAATGACTTGTGAAAGATTTCCGTTTCTGACCCTCTCGCTCTCTCAACGTTTGTTCTCCATCTCGAATCTCGTTAATGAATGATACATACGCGTGATTCATCAAAGCTTTTAACTTGCACAGAATTAATAAGAAAATATCATTGCAACAGGAGCCATTAAACCCGAAAGTATACACGCACGAGGAAAGATAAACTAGAAAAGTAAGTATATAAGGGAAGAGAGGACGAGGCTATATGGCGAGAGGTGCGGGAGAAGTAAGATATAACGACTCTCGCGGCAAAGCGAATTCACTTGCCGTCCGTGCGTTAATGTCATTAATGCGCCGTGGCGCTCGATACGATATAAGTTCGCTCGTGCGATCTGTCGCTAATCCGCTATAATTTATTGAGAGAGTCGCGGGAGCGTGTGCACTGCAGAGCACGAAAGAGCCACGGCGAAAAAGGACGAGGTGAAAAGACGGCGGCCAGAGTGAGACTCGCGCTATGGCCGATTAATGAGAGACAAGCGCCGCTGCATTGACGCGTAAATCATTATATGCGTGCATACCGCGAGTGCGTGGCGCCAGATTCCTGATTTTGCCCTGCGATGTGGCCTTGAATAGAGAACTGGTGATCTTTAAATCTCATGATGCGTATATACCAGTCGGATGGTTTGATCTTGACGGTTTCCTTCGTATTTTGCGACATTTTTTCATCGCTGCAACCCTGCTAGAAAATTAACGAGTCGAGCTGGTTGGTACACCAGCTTCTAGGCAGATCGGCTCAGCTGATTTCTAGGCAGAATATAATCGCAAACTGCCTAGAAACCCGTTAAGGTTATGTACGTGCAGCCGCACAAAACAAGAGAGCGCTGCTCTACTTTTGTTTCGGTGCGTCTGCCGCCTCGTTTTGTGACGTCTGACGTCTAAAAATGGGACAAGAGATACCCCGTACGGCGTACGCGGACCTATACGCTCG
>UELV01083568.1:0-28604 GCA_900490015.1 Megastigmus stigmatizans | reverse complement strand
TATATATATATATATATATATATACATATTCTCATCGCGCGATATGTATACCAACAACCCTGTGCTAATGTAGCGGGGCGCCGCAACGCTTCTTTTTCTCTTTTATACTCGGCAGCTCTATATATGCACACTGAAAACCACGGCTTATATCCTCGGTAACACGTGCATGCACACACATACACACACACATACCGGATGTGAAGAGGTATAGAGTGTACGTATGTGCATGGCGTATACGTCATCTTTACTCTCGTTGAAGCTGCAGCGCTCGAAGGTGAAGCAGTGTATGCGAGATAAAAATTACACGGTAAATCCGCACGTGTGATATAGACTATTGCTGTTGTACGTATGTGACTGTTTGTATGTAGATACAGAATATTGTATACGCGAAATGTAGCGATCGAGGAGGTATTGGCTGTTATCGAGGGCGCGCAAATCAAATAGAGACTGCATGAATTGGTTGTTAGGGAGTATATAGCGCGGCGAATTGCATTGGACGCTGATGCAGCATCAACCTGAACATCTCTTTCTGCCGTACTGTGTATTCCCGCTGCAGTGCGACTCTTTCACTTTCATTTATGTACATATGTGAGAGAAGTTGTGTGTATGCTGGGTAAAGACAGAGACGAGAGGAGGATAGAAAAAGAGGTGAAAAAGAAGTGTACGTGTACGTGTACGTGTGTGTGTATAGGCTATAGGCGAGGCGAGTATAGCGATGCAAGGTTTACGCTAGAAAGCAGCGACACGGCACGAATTTTTCACGCGACGTTGAGTCCGCAAGCTCCAAGGACAATATCGCCCCGCGCTCCAAGCGCCGATATATATACAGCCATTCTGAGCTAAATAATCCTTCGACGCGATGTTCGTGTAGACTTTTTTTTTCTATATCCGATGCCGTTGGATCTATATTCCCCCATCCCGGATATCTTGTCGCCGATCGTCTAATCAACTAAGCTTTTATTCTCTCTCTCTCTCGCCGACTTTATATAGTAAGAGGTATTTACGATTCCGCGACCTGTTAATTCGTCGAGAGCTGCTGATAAGCTCTAACCTCATATCGCGCAATTCGGATGTATATCGGTAAAAGGAAGACATGCAAATTGCGCGCGCCAATATGTATATATAGCTTATTATTCATTTGGTTAATGCAAATTTCGGAGTCTACAGGAATGCGTTAGGTGGCTCGCGTGTCACGTTATGCATTTACTTTCGCGATGCAGCGCGCTTGTTTTTTCTTTCTTTTTTTTTCGTGTCTTGACAGCTTTATCGCGACTTTTATGGAAATCCACCGTTTTTAGAAACAAAAAAAAACAACGATAAGAATTGAGTATTGTATTCGATTGGCGCTTAGCTTCCTATTGGAGACGATTATTTAGGTATACATTTTGATCGTGATACTGTATTATTGATTTCTGCGATAGTGCAAGAATTTTTTTTAAAACGCCTCTTAAAATAAAACTCTATTATTAGAGCGGTATTGATATACCGTTATGCTTGATTGTTTAATGGAGAAAACCATTGACATGTCACTCGATACATAACCAGCCACGAAGACGTTGAATAATTAAATACAGCGAAATTTCCGAGGCGCGAGATGTTACACAAAGTACAGCAGAACTTATACACTTTGCAATAAATACATTTGATATATATGTATAGGTAATTAGCTCCCAAGCTCAGGAGTGAAAATGCGTAACTCCGCAAGAGAACATTTTTTACAACTTCGCAGCTTTTATTGCCGCGCTATATATGCCTCCAATTATTCTCAAGGTAAAAAGTTTCTAATTATTGTTGTTCGCTACCGCCACTTTCTATTCGTGCCTTTGTTTCTGTTTATACGACTGTTGTTATGCTCGGGACTGTACTTTTTTCAGATTCGACAGGTGCTGCTTCAAGATAGTCTTTGCAATTCTATTAAAAGGAATTGATAATATCCGATTACCGGTTAGCCAGCTGCTTCTGCACAGCTTGCGTTTCTCACGAGTGCGTCAGCGCCAACATGATCAAATATATCCTTTACTTCATTCAGATAATTGACTCTTAATTCCCTAATCCCTCGGCTCGCTATAAGTTAACATTGTTTCAATCGCACCTTATATAGAAATGGGAAATGAACGAAAGTATTTAAGGACGTGTATATTATTGTCAAGGACATATGATTATAATATTATATTTAAACCGTTATAACAATATTAATAGTATATTTTTTTAAATAGAACTGTGTTACTGTGTTACTTTTATAGAACTGTATCGCTACGTGGGATTACTAAAGCGTACAATAACATACGAAAAATACATGAATATTATAATAGCTAATAGAGACGCACCTCCGTCACGGCTTTCGAGTCTTCCGATTTCGCGTATATACATATATATCTGCCGCACTCGTCTAATATCCGATAAAGTTTCACAACTATTTACGCTCGTATATATAGTTCCACTTGGCAAACTCTCATTATGCAATAACTTCAATATCGCGAAGGAGGAACAAAATTGCTTTCCAATAATATATATATGCATGTATTACAAGAGGTCATACCCGTATATACGATACAAGTTCGCGCGCGGAGGGAGATGTTTTATTTTCACCGCGTGTGGTATAATAGGCCGTCGTTCGCGCGGCCACATCACGGACGACAATGAAAACAGCGATTAAATTTGCATTGTAAATGAAAAGTAATTTATTGCGGGCTCGCACCTCTTCTATCCGTGTGTGTCCGAAATAATAAAACTCGCCTATAGAAAGAAAAAACCTATCCCTGCGTATATGTAACACACACACACACACATACTCTGTAAAGTAGATGGAAAAAGACACACATAAAAGACGTAAAGGCGTCGCTTATTCGAAATCGAAGGAAAAAAAAAGAACATAGGAGAGCGAGAGAGAGAAGGAATTAGCGCAGAGGCTAATCGACGCGCAGCAGCAACCGAGTTGGCGCGGATCCGCGCGGAGAGCCGCGAACGGCAGACGCGTGCAAATTATAGACTCTCGCGCGCTCCGAGCCCGCAGTCCGAAAAATTGCGTAATCGAAAGCGCAGTGACGTCCGTTTGACGATTAACGTCATCGTCGTTGCCCTCGCGGTGCGCGAGTATACACACAGACGCAGTCATGCACACACCGCGATAGAAATATATATACGCGCAAAGAGTCGCGAGGCAAGAGAGTATAGTCGTGGCCTCAAGCTATCCCACTACATATGTGAGACTTCCCTCTAGCTTTTCTCTCTCTCTATCTCTCGCGCGTACACCCGCGTGCTTTTTCAACAGCTCAGCAGCAGCAGCAGCAGCAGCAGCGCAACAGTTGCCGCCTTTTAGTTTTGTTATATTCCTTATCATTTTCTTTTTTCTTGGGCTGTGCCAGAACGCAACCAACGGGACTCGAATTTCCACGTGCGAAATTCTCTCTTTCGACTGCGTGATATATATATGGCCGTTCTTTTCAAGTTCGATGCTGGTTTCGCTTTCTTGGAGAAGTATGATGCGTCGATGATGGTTGAACATTGCGTTTATATTGTGACTGGATTTGTGTTTTAATTAGTCGAGGTTTAGTTCATTACATATTCCTTAGGAGTGTCGGAAAATTTACATTGTTTTATTTGAATCGAAAATATTTTTATAACAAGCATCATTCGTATTTATAGATAATGAATATTATATTTGTTATCATTGAAGTACTTTCCGTTTCAAGTGAATTTCAGACGTTTTAAGTAATATTTCATAAATAGATCATTAGCTATTAATTTATACGGTCTGTATATATAAAATTATAATCGCTAATTGACAGTTTAGTTAATACATATTTGAAAGAGAATCAATAAAGAAATTTATCGCCTAATTGTTGCGCCAGAACATACATGAAAAGCATAGTGAATTGCTATATTGATTTAACAGAAAAGTAGTCCAGTTAAAATTGAAGTCGATCGAGAATACCCAAGTTATTCGGAAAAATGATTTGACAAGTCTAACTTTCAGTAACGTATCTTTAGCACTTTAACAAAACCTCATGCATATAGTTTATTATATTACTCTACAAAGATATGTATTTAATATGTATCTATTTAACAGTAATTAATTGCAGTTACAATACGTTAAAGTGTCGGTCTTTGATTTGTTTTATTCATTGAACTGCCAATTGTCAATTTCCTACCAAAATCCACTCATTCTTCACTACCAAAGCTTTTTCAAAATGTGTTCATTGAATCAACTGCGGAAAATGCAATCAACCGTCACTTAAAAGTCAATCTTCATTTCTAAATAAGTAATTGAGTTTACTACAGACAATGTACAAAGCCATCTTACGTAAGCTCAAACTAAAATTCCAATTACACATGTCTAGATTATCTAGTTGGATTCTTCGTATTTATTGATTCTGTGCTTTTGTATAACGATAAATAATATTTTTATTTGGCAAAACTATACTACTGCAGTTATTAAAGCTTCCTCGTGTCAGAACGTCTATATTATATATAAGCAGAAAAACGCCACCCATCAAATTTACCGAAAAAAAAGAAAAAAAATACACCGTTGTCAACAAACCAACTCTTTGAAAGCGACGCGCGCACAGCAGCCAACCGCATTGTCCATAACCATCAGTATGCACCGCTTTCCCTCGCCTCCCAGCAGACCCTTACTCCTCCCATATAATAGAACATCGTACTAGTCAAACAAGGATTTGCCCCGTTCCTTTACCCAGAAGCCCCAATAGAATCAGCGCATTCGGAATGCAGTCCGCATGGCTCCACGTGGCCAAACCAAGAGAACAATGCTCATCGACGCCACGGGAAGAAAAGGACGCTTACTATTATGCGCATCAGTGTGCGTAAATGCACGTATGTGTGTCTGTGTGTGGGAGAGACAAAAGAGGCGGCAAGTAGGGGAGGGGGGAGAGAAAGTTAAGAGAGCAACGTGGCTCATAAGCTGGCATCTGCCTCGCAGCGCTGCAGCCATATCGCCCCACCGTACAATGGGAGAGGAACACGTGTTCCGTGTTTTCGAGCGATCGTGTCGTTGCCGGCTGCAAGCAGATGATACGATGCTCCCTCTCCCTCTCTCTCGCTCTCTCTCTGTCTCTCTGACGTCACGCCAAACAACCCAAGGAATGACGAGTATAGGATGTGGCCCCCGATGACGATTTTCGACGCGCGCACGTGAGTTTTCATTACTCCGGATGCTTTCCACTTTAATAGACTCGATAACCTTGAGACTAACAGTCTCGTGTTTTTTTTTTAACTGCGAGAAAAGTATTTAATCCATTCGCATCGTGCGTCGATTTATTTGAATATACTGTGGTATAGCACATTGGTTTTACGTTAATATTAGATATGATTTAATACGTCTTTTGAACTTGAGTTTTTCATACAGGCAGTTAAAATTTAAAACTATGCAAAAATGCTAATGGAAGTGAAGTATCAATTCCCTCGTCTAAGCGTTTTTTTGCCGCTAAATGCATCATGATTCAATCAAAGTTCAGGAATGTAAATATATTGTTGCATTATATGTCGTTATCAAAAGTGTTCAATGGCGGCTATAAAAATGAATTCATACTTTTTCGATTCCTCTCGTATACTTGCAATCTAATCTAATCAAAGCCAAATAATTTATTTTTGCACGTATCACTGAAATATCATAACTTGATTAATCGCTGGAACGTTTTTTTAATAGATTCAGAGACTTTGGTAATCTTATTGGCGAGACATGTTACCGTTATAAAAACCTGAAAATGTCTCGGTATAAGGATAAATTTGAATATTTTTAATATCACTGTACAGTGTATATATTATATCTTAGCCGCTATAGGTAACGTTTTCTTATAAACTAGCGCTATCAATATACAATTCAGCACTTTGATTTAAAATTCTAATTCCGACACAAGGTCTCGCGAAAAGACCCGAAAAAAGTAGATATTGCGCGAAGCACATTCCGTTGCCCAGCTTTTTACACATCCGATCTCTCCACAAAAATCTCGCACCAATTTATCTATATACAAAATGTGCTATTACGCCATGCAATAATTTAATGATTCATCCAATAGCAGCTAATGCATTATATGCATAAAACAAACATTATCCACCAATTACGTTCTTTATATCCAGAAACTCCTTAGATCGAAATTTCCGCACGAATTCCCCCTATCGACCCGTAGCGTGCAGAAAAATTAGCACGTCTTTATATCCTCGCGGGTGCAAAAAAAAAAGGTGGAGGGGAGAAAAGACACGCGGAATAATCTCTATCACGCCTCCGCGCGCGGACAGACAACGCGACGCGCGCGCGCGAAGGTGAAGAGAGTGAGGCGCTGATTATATATATACACTATCGCGCGAACGGCCTTCGGCTCTATCCCTCTCTCTTTCTCTCTTTCTCTCTCAGAACAAAGACGCGGCTCTACATGTCAAACCAAAGGCGACAGTTTACCGAATCGCCCGCGGGAGCAATCGTTCCAAAATAATTTGTCGAGAGAGAGAGTGAAAGAAAGAGATAAAGCACCGGACTCATTGTAATGTTATAAGAGCAAAGCAATGGGAACTGTCTAATATGCTTTCATGTCGAAACTAATGGAGGATGTATATATAATGGTTTGAACGACTTTCCTAATTGCATCGAGCCATTGATGTCGCATTAGTCCCGCTCTTTTCTATTCCTGCGAATGGATCGCTTCGTGTGCGATACTTAGGGAAATTAAAGTCGCGGGTCCAGGAAAAAATCAATTTTTTACCGTAGCATTTCTGCATCATTTACTCTTTGTGTATGCAGAAACTAGAAGGGTCTCATTAAATTTGAATTAGTATTAAAAAAAAAGTTACACCTACTCGAAATACTTTAAAATTTGATTACATTTATTGCGAAATTTATAAAAGAAAATGCATTATCTGTTTTATGTAATAAAAAAGGTACAAAACTTAATTGTTCTTAATTTGAGACTGTTGGCAAAGTTATTAATATTTCCTACGACTTTTATGTTATACCTACAGTTTTAAGTTCCTAATTAAAACCGTATATTTCTTTTGCAAAAAACTGACATGAAATTTTACCCTTTAATTTTCCGACTATTTATACTTCGACTTTATTAATATACTCTGCAGTAATTTAGTTATCTTGTTTTGCTAATCAAACAATTAAATAAAGAACAAATTGTCTTTTAAAGAAAGGAATTGTGTCTCTAACATGTAAACGGAAAGCTGACTATTATCTTTGGTACAATACTTGATACGCTGTTCGATGTTTTGATGCAACAGATAACAAATATCGTGGCAACTCTAAAGCCACGTCAGTTAAACGATGTATACATACTTGTGAGTTGCAAAATATTTTCACAAATAGAAATTGAAGTATCAAATTGAAATAGTTTAATCAAAACGTCAAAACAGTTGAATAAATATTTTACAAAGTAAAATTGCATACATAATTGCATACATTGCATACATAATTACAATTCTCTTTTTACATTTGTATGAAAAATATAAAAAGGATCGCATACTGTAAACATTTTCATTAATTTGCATTAAATTTTTTATTTCTCAACTAAAATCCCCTATGTATAAAATAATCATTATAGCTTTAAAGAAAAAATAAATATATTTTCAATTATATTTTAATTTGATAAAAGACAGAATAGATTAATTCATTTTTAATCACATTAAAGATGATTTATTTTCAAGAAACTTGATTAATCCGAAATTTATAATACAGACATTAAAAAATTTTAATGTTTTATATACAGTATCAACATTACGACCCTAAAGTTCGAGGAATTGTTTTCAAATTTCAAATCGTAAAGCCCCAATTATAATTAGTAATGAGAAAAATGGTAGAAGGAAGTACAAATTAATAAAAAATGAATGCCACCTCGCTCGTTTTATTATTTTATGGCTCGTTAAAATGTAATTAAATCAAGTTTCCTGATGGACAATTGTAGATGACATAATACGATATCTGTAGCTGATAAATCGTTCATTGTAATATATTATACAAATTATAGAATAATTGTGTATTAATATGCGAAATTGAATGCTTTTCAATCCAAAAATATATTTAACAAATCCGCAATAAATCAGAATTTTAGCGCATGTATTACAAATTATTATATGTTTAATTTTCAGATCAGTCGCTCAATCATCTAAACTCTATAAAATATAAAACTTATCCTGTAAAAATGAAGTTGAAAGATAACGAATATATTTGCAGAATATTTCAATCCAACGAATCGATACAAGAGAATAATAAGTTTATCTTTGAGTCATAACATAACACAACGAAGAGGAAACTAGGTTTACAAGTTAGAATGCGCACGGATCTGCACATGTTACGAAGTACACGTGGTCCGTTATACGTTGCGAGAATGTCCAAGAAAAAGATAAAAAAAAAAAGTATGAAGCGAAATACGCATGAAAAGCCGCAGGACACCCACGCGAGTGAAATTTTGCACGCACGTTGCTCGATCGACAATGATCATCATGAGCATCGTTGTATTATATATACCGAGCTTGTGGCGTGCGTGCGCAAAAATATACAATACGCGGGGTATATACACACGTAATCGCGCGGCGGCGGCGAGTATATGCCCGCGAGCTGCGCAGCTCATTCTCCTCTTTTTTTTTCACTCTACCTCATTTTCCTCTTCCTCGACTTCTTTATCTTTCTCTTTCGCTTGCACACATTTTTTCCTCTCGTAAAAATTTTTATTGACTTACACACAGAGGCTGCCGAACGCAAGCGCGCGCGCGTATATTTTCGGCCCGAGTTTAACGATATATTTTACTTTCGGGTATATATGCTATATATGTTTTCTTTTGCGCCTCGTGGCCGCGGTGAGAGAAGAATAATAAAAAAAAGAGTGGGAGAGAGAGAGAAACATAGAGAATTCAACAATGAGGCTCGTAAACACCTTCGGAACAGTTGCGCGAGAGTAACTCGATAGTTTGCTTAGAGACGCGAAACGGCCCATATACAAGCAGCATAACGGCCGGAGCATCTCTCGCCGCACTGACTTTGCCCACTTGACTCATATTAGTCTGGGGAAAATGAGGATGGAAATCTGCGGAATCCGAGATTTCGACTGTCCGATGTAGCGTTCGGTCTACTTTAATATACTCGGCGTTAAATTTGAGATGTGGTTCGGGTATTTATTGGTGAATTATTTTCATGGGCTACATGATGTCATATACCGACGTTGCAGATGCACATTTTATTTAGTGAATTTTCTAATAAAAGTTTCAGTAACATTCTTTGTGAGATGCACAATTTGAATTTAGTATTCCGATTGAATTTTATTTAATTTGACAGTTTTATACTTCTGTATTTTAATTTCATCGTGTATATTTTCAAAATAAACTAAATCACTATAAAACAAAGTATTTGATTTCAAATAAACTTTTAAGTACAGAAATAAAAAAAAAATTGTGTCTGTTT
Source organism: Megastigmus stigmatizans (assembly GCA_900490015.1). Classification (NCBI taxonomy): domain Eukaryota; kingdom Metazoa; phylum Arthropoda; class Insecta; order Hymenoptera; family Megastigmidae; genus Megastigmus; species Megastigmus stigmatizans. The sequence goes on along the minus strand of UELV01083568.1, from coordinate 19,195 downwards.
TTTGAATATAAGTATCTTAGCAACGGAGCTACTAAATTCTGTCATACTCTTTTGACAATGCAATCAAGAATTGCTTCTAAAGCTAGAAGGAAATGTCAGAGATAAGATAAAAAAAAGCAATGGAAGTGCATATTAGAAAAAATATGCTACCAGCTGTAAAATATTTTGAGGTTTTGTGTATTTTACTTAAAACTGCTTTCATTTACATATGGAGCTTGAACACCCAAATCCCATTGTATCATGTGTCAAAGTTATTGCAATAGATATACAAGAAGAAAAGAAGTGTATAAATACAAGGATGCGTGTACTTACCATTGAGACCATATTTCTCCTGGTTCCTCTTCACCTGGTCTGGCGTAAGACCTTTTTCCGGATCAACATTATAAAAGTTCTGGATTTCATCCACAGTTTTGCAATGAGCATCCACGTCCATGATTGCTTTTGCTCCGAAACTCGTTAATTACTATAAACGTTCATTCACCCTATTAGTTTCTGCAACAGAATATAAATAATATTTTATTATTATTAATTAAACACATAAAAGATGGTAAAATATAATTTTGGAGCAAATTGTTAAAAGTATTATCTTATGCCGTTAACTAGCCTTGAAATCATACATTGTTCTTTCAAATTATTATACTAGTAATTACGCATATTAAAACCGAACACCTGACAATGTTTAAATTAATATTGATCAATACAACTATAGCTGATTAGCTTTCTTATAAAGCCTCAAGTCAGAAATTCTTAGGTTAAGAATAAGCTGGAGCTACAACAACTAGATTATTCGAATAATACATCGATAATTTCTGTTTTCTGCATCACATCATCCAATAAGTTATAGATAGTCAAGTAATTATTCAAATAAATAAAAACACGGTATCGTTTATAAAAGAAAATGGAAAATGCGAGGTAAATCTTCAATACTTGTATATTACTCAGCACTTTGAGACAATGCAAGGCACTCGATAGATTGCACTTATCAAAAAATAACAACTTTTTACGCTAGTGCAATAGCAAAGCGATGCCAATTGCGTGGGTAAATAAAAAAAGCAGTAGAAAAATAATGCATCCCATCGAGTGGCTCGCATCACACTCTCGACTTCACCGACGCACAACCCACGCGCAAAAATATTTCTCCAGCCTCAAATTTTCCGGAATTCGCAAATGACCCAGTATATACGTGTACCTAATTTGCACTCGTCAGCAAAATCTCCCGAACACGCACAAACCCTCGAAGAATATCTCTCACGGGCTAAACCCAAAAAGGTAAATCGCGTAACTACTTATAGCGAAAACCTGCTTTTCCCCTTCATAACTCGGAGCACTATTCTGCCCCTTTAAAATCTTACAGCACTATTGATACGTGTCGTCGCAGGTATATAAGACACTCACCGCTGGGCAAACGAAATGCGAAAGCGAGAGAGAGAAAGGAAAAACGAGGGGGGCCAACAACGTGGCCCGTACGTCGTGTGTGCGCTCGAGTACGTTCCCCTCGTCTCGGACGAAGGCTGCTTCTCTTTCGCTCACGCACAGCTCGGGAAACACGGAGGAAAGGGAGGAGAAGTAGAGAGTGAGAAAAAGAGAGAGAGAGAGAGAGAGAGAGTAGGATAGTGACGATGTCGTTCTCTCCCCGCGCGTCTCTTTCTCCCTTTTCGCCTTTTCTGCTGCTGGCTCTGTACCGCTACTCTATGCTACTGCTGACTCTCTTGGAGGTTAGGAACAAGCTTCCAAACCCGTGCCTTGGCAGACGTTGACACGATTTTCGCCTCAACTTTACACACAGAGAAGATCGCACACTCGCGACAATTGATAAACCGTATCGTTTAGCCTGTGTGGATACGTATATAAATGTGTACGTATAGGTCACGGAGCGGTGCTATATACTGCTCTGCGCGCGATAGTAAGAGAGTGAGAGAGAGGGACAATGTTTCTTTTTACGGGCGTCGTCGGAAACAGTTCTCAGGAAACATCACGCGATGCTCCACGTACACGCACGATTTTCATCCGAGGCTAAGCGTCATGCCGAAATATTCGTATAGAGACTCGACGACGACACACTGTCGCGTTCTACAGGGTTATTATATATGCACAACAAGGCTCTCTCTCCTTGCACGATTCACGCGGAGCACACAAAAAACTCGAGAGAGGCGAGAAAGAGTGACAGAGTACAACTTATATATACTGACGACGACGACAACGACGGAGAGGAGCGCGATGTGTGTGCTGTGTGGCCACGGACGCTCTAACCAAACCTCGTCCCCTTCGCGTACTGGCGATTCGCAATACGGAGCAGCAGCAGTAGCAGAGAGCAGAGCACACGCAGCTCGTGTGTGTATATATATAGCTATACCTTCAGACGAAGCCTGGCAGCCGATAGGTAGACACGGTACACGCGCTCGCCACGGGATGACTCCGCGCACAGACAGAGAGAAGAAACACAACCAATCCTGCATGCAGGGTAACAGAGAGAGAGAGAGAGAGAGAGAGAGAGAGAGAGATAGTGAGGAGAGAATCGGAGTGCACAGTAAAAGGGGCGAATCATCGACAGCTGGCGCGCGCGGCCGTCGTGGTCCAGGCGCCCTCTGTCGAGATCCTGGCGCAGTGCCGTGTACACCGCCGCACAAGCTGCTTGACCCCCTTTCTCCGATTTATATCGCGTTTCCCGAATCCCAGTGGAATCTCGCCTCGCGTTCGCTTTAAATAATAGCTTCTTAAAACTTTACGTCGCGAGGGGGATCTTTAATGGCTTGGGGTTAGCGTTTTCCGGCGTCGCGAGCCATCGGTCCGCTTGAATTTGGCGCCAATGGGTAGGGAAGGAGCTGCGCTCACCTGCTCACGGGAGCATGTGGAGCGACGCGATTGGTCCGGGGGGGTAGCGGCTGCTCTCTCTACGCTGCGTCCCGGCGTTCGCCGCCGCTACCGCCGCCGCTGCCTGCTCCAAACCGCTTCTCTCTCTCTCTCTCTCTCGCTTTGGCTCCTCTACTATATACGCTACTCTGCGGTTTGTCGCTCCGTCTCGCTCTCGCACGCTGTGACGCACTGCCGTTTTATTTTAAGGCTTCTGCTAGGCTATTTCCTTGGCGCGTATTTTAAGACGCTTTTGAAAAGGACAAGCGGCGCATTGTCGGCTTACGTAATCCGCGCTGCGCGCTTCTCGTATAGTGCTGTGTAGTGCGCGCGGCCCGGGATGAGAGAAGGCGCGAGATGATGATGATGCCGCGAGAGATGCATCGCTCCAACCGCGCGCGAGCTCTATACGCGCATCGCTTTTCGCCGCGGCGGTGTCTTCTCTTTGTTTCGCCTGCCCTAGCCGTACACCGCAGTTTTATAATGTTTATTTGGCGTCGTTCGTTCCGCGAGAGTATACGAATATTGCGAAGGGACGTTCGGCTATATTTTATTGTCGCTCTCGCAACCGCATATAATACCGATGTGTGTAAGAGATGCGTGAGACCGAAATTTTGGCGTACTATGCAAGCTTCGACTTGGCTGATGCTACGATCGCGCCTATATAGTTATACACTCGAATATTTGTTGATAAGTTAGCGAAAATTTTCTCTTTTTTCTTCACCATTTTTTTTTATTTTATTGGGTGAGGTTAAGTGCGTAATTTTTATTTTGGTATTGTTAGAGGCGGAGTTGGATCGAAAAAAAAAAGAAATGATCGGAGAGTTTTAAAAAAGCGTTTTGTGAGTTATTTGTTTTATATCTGTAAGCAGATGTTGCAAAAATAATCTACATACATACAAAAACTGAATGCCGTTATTGTTTTATGTCTGAAGGTATTATTTCGATTTTAAAGCTCCGCGGTTTGTATAATAGATTTTTTAAATGTTTTAAATAGCGTCGAAAAAATATTTTATTAAATTATATATCATTGATATATTTATATCATTTTGTAAAAATGAAAAATCGAATTATACATTAATAATAGATACTTTAGAATTAGAGCAATTTTTAATTATTATCAATTCTATAAACAAAAATTTGTTAGGTTAATATATAATTTATTAAAATTTTCACTTTTTTAATCAATATTTTGTTGATCACATTATAATTATAAAGAATCCGATTTTTTCAAATTGCAGTCCATGTATAAGATCATGGTCCATGTATACTTTGAATAAAGATTGTTTTTTATGTATCTTTTATAAAACATCACTTGATTTTTAATTTTTATAAATTTTTCTTAGAATACTTGAAAAATAAATGCATTGTGCAAAAATTTATTTAGCTAGAATAGATAAATATATATATATATATGTATTTACAATTATTCGCAAGCCTACATTTTTATTTGTTCTATAATATATAAGGTGATATAGTACTGGTTAGTTACAAAAAGTTTTATCACATAAAACAATAATATTATTACTACAGCGTGATCTAAAAGAAAGAATTTGAAATAATTTATTATTTTATTATTTATTACGTTAACTGCGACTTTAGTGTACATATCGATCGTATCTAATAATGATTAATTTTATTCAAAATATGTATAAGTTTAATGGAAGTTTTTGGAAACGAATTTAATTAGAAAACTGAAAAAGCAAGCTTTACGTAACGAAAAGTTTGTAGGAAGACGCTTGACTTTATGTAACGGCTCCGAAACTTGGAGGGTCTAATTTTATAGTATAAATACCGATGAATTCTTTGATATCTTTGTGGGCATAAAAATTCATTTTTTACGATTGACTTTCATCGTGACATCCCCAAAAAGTTGATAAATTTTCATCCAAGAAAATTTCAACACTTACAAAATTTACTTTGATGTAGCAATAATATAAAAAAAATACTTCAGAAATTTTACGATGTCCTGCTTTTTCAAGTCGTTATTTTGAAACTAGGTGTAACGTTCAACTAGAATTCCATATTTATTACAGCTTATAACAGTCTTGAAATTTACTCACTCGTAAGAAATGGCATTCGGAAATGTTTCATGAGAAGATAGTTATTTCATGACATAGAAGCGCGGCTCCATAAATATTTTAAGTGCATTCAAAGTACATTTCAGAACCGCATCGGTAATGTTTAATCGTTTAGTTAATCTTTACATTTTTGCGTGAAAACTTAATCAATTCCATTTCAGCATTTTGATCAACGATAATTTTACACATCCGCCAATAAACCATACCGCATAACAAATTCAATTAAATAGAAATAAATAAAAAATCGTTAGTTATGGAAAATCCTTAAGCCATTTCTAACTGCAATTATAAACGCTCAACTCAGGCAAACAAGTGCGTACCTCAAGTCCTAATAATAACGAATCCCACCTCCCGATCAATTATTCCCGCATATCTCGCATAAAACCGATTACGAAAGGAAAAAGAAATCACTTACACGCTCGAGCGACTATCTAATCATCCAGTCCCGTAGCTCGACACCCCATTGTATTTATACAAATCAGCTCTGCCACCCAAGAACAATGCAAGCTCCGAACGAAGTATTCGTCCTTAAACTTGAAGAACGGCGCGCCTCGTACGAGGAAGTATAGCAGCGCTGCACGAATCGCTGTCGATAATAGTCAAGGTCACGGCAGGGTCACTCACCGGTACTATTGCAAATCCCTGTCGCCTCCTCCCACCACCCCACCATCCACCACCAGTCCGCAAAAGAAAACCTCCAAAACAAAGCCTCCAAAGTACGCGTTCCTCTCGCACACACACACACACACATACATACAGAGAGAGAGAGAGAGAGAGAGAGAGAGAGAGAGAGAGAGAGAGAGAGAGAGAGAGAGAGAGAGAGAGAGAGAGCAGTCGACAGCAATACTTACGCGCGTCTTAGAGCGGCCCAAAAATCTAAATTCCCTGCCCCGAGCGAGCGAGCGAGCGGCGATCGGCACACTAATTTGTCCGCGCGCAAGGGCGAGACAGAGAGAGAAAGAGAGAGAGGGAGATAGAGAAAGAGAGATAAAAATCTCGTCTGGCAATGTCGCCGAACTTACGTAACGGAGCTGGTCTCCCTCTCCTCGAGTGCGTGCGTATAGCTCTCTCGGCAGTTCGGACGCGCACTGCACACCACGCAGCTATGTACACGCGAAAGTTGGTCCAGCCGGGCCCCGGTATACGAGGGAGTATATGGTCTCGGATAGCCGGAAGCGATGGTCGATCGTCGCTGCTCTGGCTTCCTCGGTGTGTCGACAGCAGCGGGGCCCGCGCTCAGCCGGATGCATGAGCGGCCACTGCACAACTATCTCTCTCTTTCTCTCTGTCTCACTCGCACGGCGCGAGAGAGAAGGATAATGTATACTATACTATACTATACTAGTAGTGTATGGTATACTAGGAGAGTCTGGGCCGAGTTTCGGAGGGGTTGAAATTAAAAAAGCAGCTGATGATGCGTACCACCGTGGCGCGGCTCCGATCTCGACCGACTGATTGGCTTGCGGGCGACTGGCTCTCGCGCAGTAAAGCCGGCGGCGGCGAACGCGACTCTTAGAAGCGACTATAGGCCAGCAGCGGCAGCGGCAGCGGGACCAGCTGTTCCGCGCGGGAGAGCTGCTGATGCTGCCTATGCTGCCGATGCTGCTGCTGCTGATGGTGCCGCCGCGGCCCGGGAGAAGCGGCTGCTGCTGGCAAGCCGGATAGGACTGGGGACGGCCAAATCGCGCGTGCCCGAGCGGACGCTTTTAGCACGTCTCGACTTTAGACGACTTCCTAATTATTTTGGCAGGCCAAGCCAGCGGTAGCAGCAGCCGCTTCTCTCTCTCTCTCTCCCGCGGTTTTGAGCTTTCGCATATATAAAAGCTCGCGCTATACAAGCACACCGGGCGCGCGTTCTAACGATAAGATGCGCGCGGCCTTTTTGCTCCTGCGCACACTTTGTTCACCCGAGGCCTCCTCCTCCTCCTCCTCCTCCTCTCGCGTGCACTTGTTGCGCGAGCTTTTGTTTTGGCTCGCGGGTCGGTTTGCGTCGAGGGCGCATCGCAGAGGGAAAGCCCCCATAGCCTTGTTGTCTCGGGGACGCGGATGCGAGAAGGCGACGACAGCTTGGCGTGCTATGCAGCCGGCCAATGCACTTTCGCGGTGCTGCGCGCACTTATGTCTTATCTCGAGATGAGAGGACCTCGGTAACGCTGGTATATACCTATTGCAGATTCGATTCGCTGAAATACTTATGCAGACTTGCTGATTGAAAATACTTTTATAATTCTATATATGTTTCGAATATCTATTAGATTGTTTCGTGAAAAAGTTGCGGAATAAAGCTCATATTAGTATTGAGTAGAGTAGAGTGTTTGATTTGCGTTAATCGGAAAAAGCAAAGACAACTATAATCCACTTATAACTACATGTGACCAAATTAAAATGCCACTCAAATCAATTTAATCGCACGATCTGAATGAAAAAGAAAAAGAATTTTAACAGTTATGAGTCATTTTATACAAGACCAATTGATGGCCGTCTTTTAACCGCTGCGTTAGGTCGGCTATTATGTCCCATGTCGCTTGGCAGGACCGGTTAACCTCTTTTTGATGCTGCAATTCGATTTAAGAGTTCATTCATCACAATGTCTCGCGTGCCGCACTCTGGCCTGAAATTGACTTTTTGGCATATATTTACCCCTTACCATTGCCGTTAAACTCTATTAACATCAAACACATGTAGTTAGGAATTTCTCGGCCGCTTTAAAAATAGCTAAATATATCGAGCTACGGCTAAGTATATTTTATCAGCTGATTCAATAGTTAATTAACCTGCTAAAATATTAATCCATCATTTTGATCAGTTTATTGACAGTTAATAAGACAGTATTTATTTTTCTTAAATTAAATCTTAAACTATGCGGTATTTTTAGATAACAATTTAGAAAATTCTGGTATTAGGCGAACATTTCGTTTACGCAGTTTTGGCCTGATTACAAAATGTATATTGCTATTTTAGTGAAATTAATCAGAAAATTATTACGTTCGATTTCTCAAAATTTTTCGCTCAAAGTACTAAAAAAAAAAGTTTGTTTAAAGTTTCGCGCACATTTTTTATTTTATTAATACAGAAATCCAAAGAAAGAATTGACTAGAATTAAATTCGAACGACAAGGGCGAAGATTTCAATATCAGTGTTAAGTTCGCTGTAACGCGAGCCAAGGTTAGGAACTTTGTTTTCTTTTCTTAAGATCATTGGTATATCGAATTTTGGAACAAATTCTTTTCTCGATAAAAGAGTCTTAGAATTTTAAAATAGTAATAAAAAGAAAGAAAGAAATGATTTTTTACGATATCTGTGAAGGTGAATAAAAGTCTACAAGATGTGTATAATTATACTTTTTTTAAAAATAAACATAAATTTTGGCTTGAACAAATCCAATTGAAATATCGTAAATCGAAAATTTAAATACAGCGGTGCAAAAAATAAATATTTTCAAATTGGTTCAAATTGGAATTTTAAAAATTTCACAAGCTGTCCCGTTTAAAAATGTAGAAGACATATTTGAGCTTAACATAGCGATAAAGACAAAGCAGCTACATAAATTTGTTGCTTAATACTACCAAAGTACATTTAGTAGAACCAGCCAAGTTTGGCAAGATTTGTTAATGTAAATGTTTTGCACTTTAGTGGACAATAAATCGAATTTCCTTAAGTAATACTAGCAGTATATTATAAGATTAAAATAGATTGATATATTTATATCTATATAGACGGTGAAGAATATTTTTTATTCAATAATTGTTTTATCATTTTTATTATTATTCTTTAAATACGCAACTTGCATGCTAATGTATTGATAAAAGTTTTCTTTATTACCTACATCTTTGTCTTAATTTAGGAAGAACTTTGCAAAATGTAACCTTAAAGATTTATTTCTCGCTTTGTAAGGATAAGGAGAATTCGCGAGAAGAAAAAAAATTCATTAAAAAATGGTATGAAAATAGGTCAACCGATAGGATCGTATTTTAAGTTGTAAGAGTCAAGGTCCAATGTTTGAAATAGATTAAAGAAAACTATAGTTCAGTTTAGCCCGAAGCTTTTTGGATGTTCTTTTATTACTGTTTCTTTCAATTTCACAACTTTCTTATGAAAAATGTTATAGGAATATCTTTTGAAAGAGATCTCCCGTACAAGTTGTAAATTATAAGTTATATGTAAATATAACGAGTATTCTTTACAGCACCAACGACGTTTCCAAGCTTCTATTAATAACACAAATTCTTTCTATTTTAATTAATTCTATTGTTACTTTATTTATTAAATTAAAGCTACAAACAGATCAGATTTGTTATAAATTTTATAACAATCAATTTCTATATTTTTCTTATTATTATACTTGCTATGATTTTTTCTCTTACAATTTTGTTCAGAATTTTCAATTCGAATCATATTGAATATTGAAATTATATTTAAACAAATTAATTATATTTAAACAAAGAAATTATATCAACAACGCGGTAGAGGTCAACATCAAAAGCTATCCCGATAAAAACGCCAGGTATTGTTATTTTTAAAGCATAATAAGCAGCTGATTTTCAGTTTCCAGGTCAAAACTTTGAGCTTTCAGCGCATCAAACTTGAAAATGTCACCTACGCTCCAAGCTTACCTTACGGAAAATTTTCAGCGCTCTAGCCAAATGTCTTTCGTCCACTTTATTTAAGAAAATTTTCCGTAATTATGTAGATTTACATCACATTATACAACTGCGTAGAATAATATCGCAAATTCTTCCCACACACACACACACACACACACACACACATACACACGCATATATATATCGACTTTCCATACCTACACCACTTGTTTACAATTGACATCGTTAGAATGACAAAATGATCGATAAGACTTTGAAATTAATATTATCCAAACCGATAATAAATTCTAATAAGTGTACCAAAGAAACGTAGTCATCCCTTCTTCCTCAGTGCCATCAACCATCATGCATACAGTCATATTAGTCAATCGCACGAGCATATAAGCAAACCCAAGGGGTTGGTTGGTTGGGAAATCTGTCAAGCACCTCGAATGTGAAATCGATGAATTCATTTAAATCGCTTGAATTTTGCAATCATTCGAGCACCTTATTTAAGAGTAATAACTCCGCGAGCAGACCAATAACGGTTTGTTCAGTTTGTCAATCGACAAGCCTGCCACCCCTTCATACCCAACCCTGAATTCTACTCGATTCTCTCGATGAAAAATCATAAAAGCCGCACACCTATGAGCACGCGAGTTGTGCTCGCATACGAAATATATACGCGGGTACATGAGCGGCGCCAGTGTGTCGGATATTTTTAGAGCTAAGGCACGCACAATATCAGGGGATTCTTGTCCTGCGCGCGCGAGTGCCTCGCCAGCTCTCTACTCTCTAATACACATTGTGCATATTACAACGCGGCTGCGGCGGCCGGGAACGACCCCAAGAGCCTCCGCATGTACCCTATATACATATAGTCGTCGTAATTCACTATATATATATATCCTTCCTTAAGGGAACGAGTTGGAGATGAGATGCTGTGCGACTGCGGCTAACCCAGAACCGGGAATGCGTTAACGAGGGTCACGAGAAATGCCGCCGAGCTATACCGTTGGCTTTAGACATATCGATCCTACTGCTTTTCACGCGCGATCGCGCTACGACCTTCTTTACAATGTAGATTTTTAATATCTGCCAGTGGTTTTCATAGAACGTCTATATTATATAGTGTTAATCGAATCGCGATGGCAAAAATTTGATTGATAAAATCAATTATTATAAAATGATTTGAATTATATTATTTTTTTTGTGTTAAAAAATATTTTAAATCTCATTTACTCGTTCAGTATAAGCATGCAATGGTAACAAGTTAATTTAGTTTTTGTTTTCATTCATCATATATACAAAAAATTTCATACATTCAATCGGCGATATATATATACATTCTTTGTTGTTCTTTTAACGTGCTTATTTCGTTTGTGAACAAAGCGACGTTCAAACTATTATTATCAGAGCAGCGGCGCAAAGCAAAAGGTTCGCCACTCTGGCTCATTCAACAAAGCGCACATTCAACAATACACGGATAATTTCCTCGTCGGTAGGACACGAGCGCGCAATCGAGCCACGAAATTGGTGGAAAATAAACCAGAAGCTCGCGTCTCGCTACAAGGGAACAATTATCACAGTCTCCCCAGACGCACGGTGCGAACGAGCTATTAAAGCCCGAAATGTTGGATCCGCCACAAAACGCCAACTCTCGCTATAAAGGAAAACATGCAGCCCATTAATTCGTGCGAGAAAAACAGAGTATACCGCGGAAAATCTAGCGATCGATGAGTCTCTCATGTATATAGTGTGTGTGTGCCCACACGGCTGAATCCAAGAATAAAGGGATACAATGTAATGCCAACAAATTTCGGGACTCCTGAATAGGGGCGAAAAAAAGAAACGATAGATGTCCGCGTCTTGTCCGCGATCGCTTATTGCATATAAATCGCGCGCGCGCTTCGACGAAGGTCGCGGATATACAGTCCCTACCGCTGTTGCCGCCGTCGTCGTCAGCCTTCGCGCTCGAAAAAAGCTCTGTTCGGAAAAAGAGTCGAAATTGGCGCGAATAAGCCACCGATCGCCGACGTTTATTCTCGGATAGCGATTAACCTTGCCTGGGGATCTCTATATGCGTATGCGTGTGTGCATGCACTATTTGCTGCTTTTTTGGTTATAAGCCGATATGTGCGGAGGATCTAGGCGCCCGAGCACGTGCGCGATTATATAGTAGCACGCGCTCACTGGCCTGCGGATGCGCGCGCAGCTTATATATGTATGGTACCACTGGTTGCGCGAGAGCAACAAATATCGTTATAGATGGGGACGAACGAGGCTGTCGGTACTGTCTGTTACTACTTGTGTATTAGCGCGAGTTATGTACATTATATGTACCTATGTGTTCTGAATGTCGTGACGAGAGATCTCGAATTGTTCGGATACACAACGATCTTCAGCGAAATTTCTGGTAACTGTGCTGACACGTGCATCCGAGTTTTGATGCTTAGCTGCGCGATCGAATGTTATTTTATATAGTCATACAAGTATGATCGCCACCTTTATCCACGATATATCTAAATAAAAAATTTAAATTTAAAACGTGTTTGCATCACGCGCACATCGGTGTATACAAAGTTCTATCTTGCACACGTTCAATTGCGCGTTTCCAAATAATAAGCTTCAAAAAGCTTGAAATCGTAACTGTATAACTGTGTATGACAATAATTGACATTTCCAACACGACTCGTTCATCGAAATCAATTATCGTCGAACTATAAGCCCCGAATCGTTCCACGTGTACTTATTCATAAAGACATGTACAAAAAAAAAGAAGCAGATGTTTACACGTGTCGCGCTTGCGAAAGCGCAAAAAGAAAACAGCCCTCGTACCTACAGTTGAGCGATTACAAAACGTGGCTAAAATTACGAGCCGAACATATAACCAAGCAAATCGGAAGGGAAAAAAAGACGGCGAAGAAGAAGCAGAAGAAGAAGCGAGGGAAAGCTTTTGGCGTACACATCATACACAAAAAAGAGAGAGAGAGAGAGAGAGAGAGAGAGAGAGAGAGAGAGAGGTAGCAAAAGAAACACGTTCCCCGGGGGAACAGTGTCGCCCAGAATTACGTCAGCGGCCGCAACAAAGATGTTAAGCCCGCCGCTGTCAAGTAGTACGAGAGAGCCGACAATATATTCCGCGTGATTGACACGTTCGACGATTTTGCTCCCCATTGGCGGCCCTGCCAGCTATATCGGCGGAACGCGCGCGTGTGTGTATGTGTGTCCCCACACCCTTTCTTGCCTTATTACTATATACCTAATGCTATACGATATTCGTCTTTTTTCATCTTTTGAGGTTTTCGGTGACTGATGACTCGTGAGCTGACTCGATTTATTTGTGTAGATGTTTTATTTTAGCGCGAAACGCTTGTTATCTCGACGGACGTATTATATATTTTATAATTTTACGGTGAGCTAAATACGAGTGTATTTTAGAAACTTTTCATAGCTTGATTAAACGTTGCTGCTCACGGCACAGTGGTCGCGATACCAATATTTACCTGTACTACTGAAAGTTTGAAAATTTAACAGCAATTTTCGAGATTTTATAGTTGCGACTGTGAACGCGGACCGTATATATAAACTATAGTAAAGTGTAACGATGCGAGGATGCAGCGAATAACTAAATTGGAGTTTCGCGGTTTTTAAACACATTTTTCATCATCGAAGTATTCATTTTGTCGCAACTAAACTTTTTCTTTAAGAAAAAAAAAACAATTTATTTTATGCTCGCGACATTTTGAAAAACTTTTTATTTACATTTTATTTATTATCTTGGGTTCCAAAGCTATATTTATAAATTTCATGCGTCGGATATAACATATCGATGCCGCACGGATCGCAAATACTCTCAAACATTTATTTGTCAGTCCTGAAAGTTCGATTAGCAAAAAATCGACAATTTTATCGATGCATATTTTGATAAAACCCAACTATACAACCGAACAATCCGAATAATCCAAGAAAAAAATAATCCAGAGATATGAGGCTGCACGATAAAGCTCGTGTAAAGCGTTGACACTCGATTCGAACTAATCAGTCATCGACTAAAGCGATTATACCGTTCGTTAACACATCATTTCCCACTGTGAACCATAATCGAACACACAAAACAGTCACAAAAGCTATGATCCTCGCTTAATACCCACCACAATACGTCAGCCGAACACGAAAACATTTCCAGCTACGAGACGTGAAAATATTTCTACGACATATCAAAGAAGCACTCGCATCGCATTAGTTTACGCAGAGAGGCAGAGAGAGAGAAAGAGAGAGAAGAGAGAGAGAGAGAGAGAGAGAGAGGGAGAGAAAGTGTAAGAGAAAAACAAAAGAGTGAAGCGTTAAGAAGTTCAAACCTCAGAAAAAGCTCGTCCGAGAAAACTAAAAAGGCCGCCGGCGATCCGCTCGAAGACTGCGTCCGAGCCGGAGTTTCCCAGAGACTCTCTCGGGACGGCGAGGCAGAGAAGCTCTCGAGTCTCTCTCTCTCTCTCTCTCTCTCTCTCTCTCTCTCTCTCTCTCTCTCTTGCTTGCACCGACACGACGCGCGTATGGATGTGCGCGCGCGCGAAACTCGCGCTCAAAACACGGAGGCGTACTGAAATTGCTCAAAGTGAATTCTTGGCTCTGGTGTTGTAGGTCAGCCAGTTTAATGCACCAAGGTCCGACCGCGATGACCAGCTCTATTATACATATACCTATAACGTATCCTGTGCACCGAGTCTGAGCTCGCCAGCCTATAAAGTCGACTATATGAGCATTTATAAGTACGAGTTGTTGGTGGTGGAGAAAAAAAAAACATAAGTTATCCGATCGCGGGAACGCCTATAGATCCCGTTTCTCGTTTTATCGAGTTTTGAGGTTATCTTCGAAATACTGTGGTCAGAGAGAAGAGAGAGAAAGAGAGAGAGTGCGAGCTTTAGCTTTTGGTTTGGTTCCAAAATGTCGACTTTTGTTAGAGCGAAAATTTATAACGAAAATTTTTATTGAAATATTTGGTTAAAGCAGAGACGAGAGAAAGGAAAACAAGTATTTTTGCATTTGGTGATTGATATTGGAATTGATTTTTTTCGAGAAATTGCGCACAACGATTCGTTTAAGTTTCGAGGAATATTTTACAAACGAGTTTTGTTTGTCGAAGAACGCGCTTCCGAGGTCTACTTTTATCGATGCTCTGTTTTACCGACTGTTCGGTCACGTGTTAGAATGTTATTTACATTTATCAAAGCATTCCGACTAAACTTGTAGCAAGATATTGCATCAGAAATCTTTGGCTGCGATATAAATATTTTATAAGGTACCGAATTGTTACATTTATATTTTAATCAATACTACGGCACTATTAGATACAACATTCAAGAGTTATTATTATTTTAAAGAAAATTTATTTTAAAATCTCATTTTTCTAGACTTCACTTCGGCATACATATATATATATATATATATATATATATTCGCTAGAACGCGAAACCAAAAGCAAAGTAGTACTACGCAATTCGCAAAAGCGGTAAAAATATAAAGTGAGTTTCTGCTCTTCTTCTCGTATTGGATTTGACTTAAAATAGTTCCTATATCCTTAAAAACGCGATGAGGTGACGAATGACACACAGCTGAACATCGCGGGTAAGACGTCGAATTATTAGAGAATAACCGAGACGCTCTGAGCTTTGTCCATGGCAAATAAATTGTCAAAGCTATTTGTGTAATGTTCAAGGTTGTAATTGGCTGATTTTAAGAATTTAGAAACTATTTCTTTTACACTGATTTATAGGCTTTCTATAAGGAGATAATGGAAAGGCATATAGCAACCATTACACGTGTTAGCTATTATGTTTCTTCGGCACTTTTCTTTTGTAGATACACTGTGTATGTAAATAATTTATTCTAACGCTAAATAAATGATATTTAATTATTTAAAACTGTTAAAAACAAATTCGATTGAACTAGAAGCTTGTATTGCAATAACAAAAGAGTTTGTAATTTAGTCTATATAGACTTGGTTTTATTTAATATACCTGATAAAAAATTAAAAATATTATTTGCTAAATTAGTTTTTTTTTAAAATAAATTTATAGTTATTGTTAAAATAGAGATGGGAATGATGTAACTACGCGCACCGTTAACGCGCTAAAGATTCAACAAATGATTTTTAGTGGAAAAAAAAATTTAGAAAAACCAAGCAGTATAGCAGTTTATCTGTGCGAAAGGATGAAAGAAGAAAAGAAATGGAGAATAAATAAACTAAGGAGAAACAGAATTAGAATGTCAATCGCAGAGAAAGAGTGGCTTTAGCGGTGCTCGAAAAATCAAAAATAACCTGTACTCTCTCGTATATAGCACGTTGACTACGTTTACACCAAGGACTCTGTCGAGAATTTTCAAATGCTAAATTACTAAACCGAATACTTCGCATATATATTCATAGTCACTGATTTGTACTTGTCTCGTATTATTTCAAAATATGCCAATTCAGCTAAAATACAAGTATAATTATCGTTTCGTTTATTTTTTTTTCTAAACACCAGCTGACGTACTATTGGAATATATTTTTAAAGTGGACCACAATTTAGATTGGTTATAAATAGTTGGGAAATAATTCACAATCTGCACTTGGTTTTTAAATAGAAAAAGGTATTGGCGATAACCTTTCCTGATGAAAACGCTCGATTAAAGCAGATTATTTTAAAACACAATTGCGTCTTAGCAATCGGTTTAACGTAGTTTCGATATATACATTAGACATTAAAATTGAAATTAATGTTTTCAAATAATTGGTTTTGATCGAGTGTTTTCAGCAAGATAGATTCGATTAGATCTAATTTACACTGATTCACAGTTTAAATTTAATTGATACAGCGAGCGGAATTTTTGTTGAATTTGCAAACTCTTAAATACATAAGAATGAATTATACGAAAATCTACGTATGTTATCATCGATATCACAGATATACAACTTTTGTAAGATGCCACTTTTGTGATCGGTAACCACCAATAAATTTACGTCTCAATTTAATCAAACAATGCAGAGTGCAGATCATCGAAATATAATTACATTTATAACCAAATCACAATTGCGCGTCCACTTACCGCAAAAACACTTTGTCGAGACAAGTCCTCTCTTTCAACGGAAATAAAACAAAAATCACATATTTCGCTTTCGAGCTTTCAACAAATCACTGTGTATACTGAAGTCCTCAACAAGAGTCCTGCGGTGCATGTGTATCATAATACCAATAACTAAGTGAGTCGACCTTCTCGTCGTTGCACAAATTCAAGTCCTCTGTATGTACGGCAGCTAATACAGCCATACATCCGATATCCTGCTTATATATTTCACTCTGAACCGGGCACAACGAGCGCTCTAAACACTTGCCTCTCGTGACTGCGGGCATTTCACTCGGCCAAAAATTCGCACTTTGTATATACGTTACATGTGTATGTACATATATATGATTACGCGCGTATGTGCAGCGACAGTAGCAGCAGCATGAACTTAGCACAAGACTATCATCATCATCATCATCATCATCATCATCATCATCATGATTAGATCAAACTTACCGATTTCGCAAGGATACGATAGGTCCCGGCACTACGACAGAGGGAGAGAGATGGGACACTGGTGTTGTCGTCGTCCCCAAAATTGCTTTCGGGTCCCGCGTCGGTCCCTGGGACAGCTGGGGGCGCTTGACGCGCTCGTGCCGCGCGGTGGCCGCACGCTTCCCTTAAACGTCACGCTGGGAGATCCAGCCGCACTAGCAAGCTTGTGTCGGGGAGAGAGAGAGGATTTTTAGTGTACGGTCCGCCGGCTGCCTGGGCGATAAACGGGGCGCCGCTCGGGACGGGAGCTGAGCTTAAGTAGCGCGGCGGGAACTCGCCCTGGCGGCGAGGAGGCCAAACCAAGCCCGAGACTCTCCGCTGGTGGCACCACCGGCATCTCCACCACCGCCACTACCGCCGCCACCACCACCACCAGCAGAAGAGGCGATGGTAGCGGAGAGGCCGTCCTGGCGCGTGGCCAGTGCACCGGACCGCTCGCACGCGCACGAGCAGCTTAGCGAGCCTTCAACTTGGAGCTGCTTTTTCACCAGCTGAGCTGATGCAGCTTGCGGGGATGGATACGAGAGCTGGCTTCCGCGTATGGGGCTATGTGTTATCGTTGCACTCTCTGCACCGATATACAGCTTGCGAGATTTTTGCACTTGATGTTGGGTTTGGTTGATTTAGAGTAAAGCTGTACGGTCTGTTGATCCAAGGACTTTGGTATAAGTTGTTAAGTAGGTACACGCTCATAGGATCAAATTCAGGTAATCTTAATCAAGGAACAAGTTTGTTTTTTAGTAGCTCAATGTACTGAATAAATGATGTTGTATCACACTGTGAATAATCAGCCACAGACTGAAAATTTTAAAAACATTGATTGAAAAACGGTCTTACTAGCTTCTTCGGTTTCTACTATATATTAATAGCGGACATATATTTCCCTCTGGGCAATCAACCTTTCTTTTAAATTAAACTTTTTTTATACATTGAGATTTTCATGAAAACAGTACCTAATATATATTTAGACATCTTAGGATAGACATCTTTTGTTCCATATAACAATAAGCAACATACGCGAATCATCAGATTTAAAAATTGCGGAACCTTCAGTTCTGTCTATATTTGTTTGGTGCATGCAAACATTATTACGTCAATGCATTGAATCCCAAATGAAACAAAAACATATATTTTTATTGAATTCTTTGTAGACAAATGACTGTATTATACATAACGTCTAGCTAATTTTAATCGTCGGTCAGTGTTGTTCTAATGACTCGAATCGTATGTAACCGTAACTAAATGCTTTGGCACTGATGTATAATATGGTGCATTAGACAATCATCAATTTTCGTTTTCAATTGTTACATGCAAGTAATTGCGTATCCTGATAATGCCGATGATAATTTATACTTAGATCTTTATAATCATTAAAAGGTAAACTTTGGCAAATGATTTACCAATACTGGAACTTCATTTGTACATCTCATCACCAGTAAATAGTGTCAAACAAACGATAATTTATAAGGATGCAAAAGAAGTATGATTTCTAAAACAGATTTACTTTTACTTAAAAAGAAATGTATACAATAAAAAATTGGATTTATAAACTTTAAAGTTTTTTTTTTGTTTTTAAATTGTACGAAAACTTGGTTTTGAAAAACTATCTATAAATACCTACATTTTTTTCATCTTACAAATAAATGATAAGATCTAAAAGAAGTCTATAGTAAGATGTGTATCATTTGAAAAAAACATACATCGGACAGGGCTTAGAAGATTTATCGAATACAAGCAATGTATGCGTGTTTCTGGCAACTCATTAAAATTATAGACCACATTACCACTATATTTTTAGTAATTATACAGTTTCACCTTAACTCGAAGTTCTAAGTAACAGATTTCTGTTTTTACATGCACTAGGTTAAGTAAATAAGCATTCCACATTGAAAATTTGACAGGGAAGCATCGCCAGACACGCAACTATTTTTAAAACTCAAAGGGCGTGCAACTCGTTGAACGGAAATTCCACGTGATATCGAAGATATATACGTTGTACTCGCAATGTTTCATTTGATTGAACAGATAGAGAGTGATATTATATATAAACTGACAAAGATTTTTCTATTGGTCTTACAG
>UELV01083567.1:0-13583 GCA_900490015.1 Megastigmus stigmatizans | reverse complement strand
TATATATATATATATATATACACGATGTATTGAAACGATGCGCTTATCTCGCAAAGTGTTACAATATCATCGATTATAACAGAGTCGTTGGCTCGCGAAACCGAAAGGAATTAGCAATTTTAATTCGGCACGCGTATTATATATTATACGCCAAAGCCGCGCGTATTTGGATTTAACGAAGGCATTAGTAAACGCTCGTAATGTGCATTTTCGCGCGTGCTCGCACAAACAGTGGCGGCCATTCATACGCACGACGAAAACAAAAAAAAAACAGAAATGTAAGTATGTAGAAGTATAAGGAGAGAGTAATGCGGCGCGAGATGCAAAGGTAGCAATTTATAACGCTCCGAGGTATGTAGATTTCGAGACGTACACATTACACACAAACAAACGCACACATCATACTCTCTATTAAACTGTGTATTTTTGAACGCCGTCGAAATTCCGCTTATCGATTCGTCGCGGCTCTGCACATTACGGATTCTCAAGTTCTCCGCCGCCGCCCCCAGCCACCGCAAGCACAAAGGGTTTTACGAGAAAACCGCCTGAAAATAGATTTTAAGCTCTCTCCCTTTTTCCGCCGAACACCGCGCGCGCGCGTTAAATTTAAATTTAAGATTCCGCGGCTCTCTCTTGCGCACGCACTCGTGTGCACCTGCAGCGCGAGTGTATATATATATATGTTGCAACGGCGCGTGCGACGCGTTTTATGTCGCGCTTTTTCCCCGCGTCACTGCAGCTCCCGTGCATCGCTATTTCTGGACCCGTGTGTATTACCAATCGATATATTGCGAACAAAGAGGAACGAGATGCCGAAGCTTTGTACAAGTATTATAACGCCAATGGCCGCGAAAAGTAAAGGAGAGTATAGCTGCTATATATTATGCGACTGTGATTCATGTAAAGTAGCGGAAAGTTTCAGTTCTGATACTGACGAATTAATGATTGTTATAGATTCCACGAATAATACGCCCGATTAGCATATGCTCATGGTAGGCCACGAAAATTTGTCACCCTGTCGCGCTTCTGCTTCATCGACCGCAACGGAAGCTGAAAAATTATACTTTTCTCGCGCGCCGATAATTGGTCCCTCATCTTCTTGGATTTTCACTACGAGCGAGTAACATTCGTAGAGCCTGAAGCAGTAGCTTTTTTACCTGCACTATACACGAGTCGAAGACGAAAGGAAGTTAGCGTAATATGCAACTATAAACGCGCAGCAGATAACGCGCCCTTGTGCTGTTAGCTGCTTATCGCTCTTGTACAGTCGCAGGTGTAAATCGTATACGAAACAGTGCACATGCACCCAAAGAGAATGTACAATATTCTTTTTCACGAGAAATGTATTATAATTGTAGTCTGACGCGTTTGCGGATATTCATCTTCCTCTTACGGTGAGTGTGCGTGTATATATATATCATTACGCGCTCGCGTCGATAGTGTTTCTTCGTAATGTATACGTTATTACTAATTGCTCGCTGTTCGTGCTTGCAGTGCATTTTTTTTTCATCGCACATCATAAATCTGGGGAATTATCGCGGTGGCTGGTGTCTTAAATTAGACCGTAATATATAACTTAACGCGCGGTCTACATATTCCGCAATCATTTTCTGTATAAAAGTACTTAGTTTCCGATTGATCGTCACGTATAACAACTATAGACTATGCTCTACGAATGTACAAGTGTTTTTTCTTTAAATAGCTAGACTCAAATTTTTTCGTAAGATCGCGTTATATAGATGGTTCAGAAAATAGTTACGAAAGTTCGATCCCACAAATCCCAAAGGAATTTAGTCCGCTTCACCGTAACAATTACACAATGACTCGTTGCGGAACACACACACACACACACACACACAAAAGAGTCTGCCCCGCACCGCTCTATTTATACGCCGCACCGGCACCACAAATCACGCTCCTCGCGCGGCTCGCTCTCCTAACTTCAATTTCCAATTTTTCCTAAATATCTCCCGAAAAGAAAAAAACAACTCTCAAACCCCGTTAACTCTCGACGTCTCTTCGAGCCATCCTTCACGGTGAGCAGAAGAAAAAAACCTCCATCGCCTCGACGCAATCTATAATTGATAGCGTATCGCGCGCGCAAGAAACGGCTCGCGGCGCGAATCGAACGGCTCTCTCTGCTGCCTATACACGCGCGTCTCTCCTCAAGCCTGTGTCGCATGTGGCAAAGCCGGATACGAGGTATTTTCAATATATATATAGGGAGTAATGGAGCACGCTCTCGTGGAAGCTCTCGTTCGGTTCGGAACAATCAAGAGAAGCGATGCGGGACGAGGAGGAAGACGCAATTATGAATCGACGACGGTGCGATGTATCAAAGCGTTATGTATATATACCTTCGTGCGGTATGGGTTAGGATGAGGCTCGGCTGGTTTTAGTCCTCCCCCGTTCTTGTTATATTGCGCTTGGCGCCAACGAGATTGTCCGCCACTTACGACGGGGTCTGTGTTATAGACTAATGTCGCGGCGGACGGATCTCCCCTTTTTCGTCTTATCTCTTGCGTATATTGCTCTTCATATTTCGACGAGGTCGTTATTATATACGTGGCTCTATACCGTGATATTTCTCTTCGGCTTGTATGCTCTCGTATTTTTCTTCCTTTTCTTTTTTTTTATTTGTGCGGGGGAGAAATGTGGGCAAACAGAGTGTTGGGGGTTATATCGGGACGCGGTGCATACTGACTGTATAAATTAATGAATGTTTTTGATTTTGTATTTTAGTAGCGCAGGTTGGAGTAATTTTGGCCATATGTTTATTCTTTATTTTTTTTTTTTTTGCATTGAACAAACAGCAGAGCAGATGCACGCGGTTGTTGCTTCGTGACGTCTTCCATAAAGTGTATACTTGTACAAAGCGAACATAGATCTTTAATTATGCCATTCCCAGATTAGTCGTCAGAAAGCATAATGCATTAAATATATTTCCGGTCTATCTCGGAATCGCCGCTCATCTGATCCCAGTCAATACTAATTGAATCGAAAATATACCAGCGAGTCTGCATAATTGTATTGGTTGATTCGATAATTCAAGTCTTATGTATATAGGAACGTTTTAGCAGCACCAGCGGCAGCGACGGTTTAGAAGGAGCGGATGCGGAGAAAACGAGGAAATTACGCTTGATGAGCAGTGCAGCCGCGGCGGCAGCGGCGGTGGCTATATATCTCGCTTTATAGTCTCTCTCTCTCTCTCTCTTTCTCTCTCGGCGCTTAGAGGGGGCCAAACTATACAAGTGATTCTTCGTCGTCGATGTAGCTCGAGATTTTTGGCTCTTGATCGTACAGCTGTGGAACAAGGCTACTAATTCCTCATAAATTGGGACAGAGAGAGATGCCTACGTATTTTAAATATACTAGGAATATTTTACTGGTGCAACAAAGGAATGTAATGCGAGTAAATATTTATCCTTTCGAAAAATCTTTGTCCGAAATTGGAAGTTAAACAAAATCATCGCGCACCACCCAAGACCAACACACACGCACGCACACACACACATACAATGTACCCAAGCCAAACATGATTTTATTACGAAGGACGTTACGAGGTAGCCATAAAAAAGTCTCTCCTTATATTATAAAACAAAAAAGCTGCAGCCGTCTACATCAGCACCCCCGAGGTCTAAGAGACCCTTTAGAGGAGCATAAATTTTCCTACCGCGCACCGGAGAGAAGAGTATCGCGTTACTTGAAGGAGAGAGAGAGATAGATAGAGAGAGAGAGATATAATACATACACACATACACCCTATATACTCTCGACACATCTGTCGTTTCCTCTCTCTCTCTCTCTCTCTCCTCGCAGAGCTGTGCTCTGCAGTGCAGGAGAAGGAGGCAGCCACGCGTCTGTCCTTAAACGGAAAAAAAAGGAAAAAAAAACAGGATGAGGAGGATCGATTGTCGCGTGCAGCAGCAGCAGCAGCAGCAGCAGCGTCTTCGAGAAAGAGAGAAAGATCGACGGCAGCGAAAGAGTTCCTTCGACGGGACATAGTCCCGCGATTGTTCCGCCGATGTTTTTACTCTCTCGCGAGCTGTTATGCATCACTGCCATAGCAGCAGCCTCTCGAAGCAGCGAGTGCACGTATAATATTGAACAGAGACGATGACATATCCTTATCGGGAATGTCTATTACTCAAGTTGACGGAAGGAGGGAAAAAAAATCAGTCCTATACAAAAGAGAAGAATATTTTTCTGCTATACATGTATAGCGTACAAAGTTGCTCTCCTACGCAAGCTGGGAAAGATAATCTCGCTCAAGCGCGCGCGTCTCAGCAGCTCTAATTGAGAAAATTCCGGTGCTTATATACCGAGAAACACACACACACACAGACACACATGGAAAGAGTGATGCGGCAGCCTCCGCAGAAGGCGAATGTATAATCCGCGCTGTCTCTCGACAGCAATTGGCGCGCGCTCATCTCTCTCTCTCTCTCTCTCTCTCTCTCTCTGTTTAAATTCGCCGGAATAAGCCCGCAAGCTGTAGATCCGCGTGCATGCAGCGCACAACATATGGCCAGTGTGGTATGTGCGCGGACAAGACGCCCACGAGGAGGGGGACAGGAAGAGACGCATTGTGTACAAAACCGTATTACGTTCCTTATATACGCCACGTGCCCGCACCACTTTTTCGTCCTCTCGTACATGTGTGTCTGTGTGTGTGTGTGTCTGTGTATAAAAGCATCTTTTCTTGGCCGGAAACTGCGGGTGTCGATGTTACCAATATAAGAGCGCACGCGCGATATGTGTGCGGTCTAATATATATGCGTGCATGAAGCGACGGGGAAAAGCTCGTCGTTGGTGGAAAATTCGCTTCTCACGCGTGCAAAAAAGCAGGCCAATCCGTACGTTAACCCGAGTCTCATCTCCGCGTATATATATATATACTTAACTGATTGGCAGTGGCAATTAAAAGATACGAGCGCGGGAGACACGACACTTTTGCCACGCGCATTTGATAGAGTGAGTGTATGTAACAATGACGTTGACGAGAGTAGACGCTTTATTGTGAAAGTTGTGTGTGTGTGTGCGTCTGGTTTGCTTTTTTGTTTTCTGGCACGGAAGCGCAATCGCGTAGATGAGGCCGCGGTACCGTTCGGTCTCTTGTATACTTTGTATATACCTTTACTTTTCTCTCTCTCTCTTTCTCTTTCTCTCTCTCTCTCTCTCTCTCTCTCTCGGCTACCGAAATACACGTATAGTTTTTACGAAAATGTATATTGTAATGACGATGTATCAGACTTCCTCTCCGCGCGCGTCTATATTACGAGCGAGATAAAAAGAATGTACTCGAGCCTTATCGCTTACGAGAAAGAGAGAAAAAAAAGTGGAGGAAGTGGATTTTCGCGCGCGAAACGACTCTCTTATCTCGGAGAGCAGTAACGAACGACATCGCTCGTGGTATATATCATTGTACACGCTCGCATTTATGATTTTCCGCGGGCTTAATTGCCGCCACTGGCGCGAAAGTTTCCGCGGGAGACTCTTTACTTTCCTCTCGCGCTTTCGTGCACTCTGCACACACGTCGTGTATAAACAATGCTTGCGCTCGGGTTATGAAAGCCTGGGAAACATCGGTGAATTGAATTTTGCGTATATATAATAGGAGCTCCCGATGAGAATTGGAAGAAAAGAAATCTGTGTGCGCCGTATATGCATGTATGGGGAGGAGGATATGTCATTGTACGGCACGGTTTACATCGTTGGCGTGTATACCGAGGAGCTGGTGCAGGTTCCGTGTCTTCGTGTCGAGTTCCTAGAATGTCATTGGTAAATTGCTGGTTTCCTGCGCGGGTGGTATATATAGGAGGAAAGTTGATTCGGGGATTTGTGACGGGTGGGCAACGCGTGATGGGATTTGGTTTTAATTGATGGTTCGGCTGAGGGATTGAGTTGTGTGTGATTCTCTGGGATGTTTTTTTTTTTTTTTGGTTTGGTATCGAACGTAACTGTTTTGACCGCTGAGGATTTCTGAAAGTTTGCCTTTGAAGTATTGCTTTGACAGCATATAATTATATAGAGCCAATAATTCCGTAATGAGCACAAAAAGAAATAGGAATAAATTTTTGTTATTAAAGTAAACTCGCATCTATACGTTGAAATCTAAATCAGAACTATATATATAGTTACAAACCTCTCATCGAGTGCAAACTCCATGGAATCAACCAAATCCACAATTCACGGATACATATATATCTAACATTTCGCGTTATTCAATCCCATCGCGCGCGTCTGTGTACAGCGCGATTAGAAAAAAAGGTACCATACGTACAACACTGCCATACGATATCTCACACTAGCAGCTAATATACATTCTACAGAGCGATAAAGTCTTTAAAAATAACCATACGAGAAAGAGAGAGAGAGAGAGAGGCGTAGATGTTTCTTGCTCGAGGTATCGACGGATCGCAAGCGTATCGAGTTGTGTGTGTGTGCGAGTGTGTATCTCTCTCGGTACGCGGAGGAGAGAGACCCTTAAAATAAAAGCTGCTGCTCAGAGCTCGCGACACCGGAGAACATGCGCTGACAAATTGTAGCGCGAATACACGTCGTGTTATAATGCCGTATAGCGTGCAGATCCGATTCCAGCGGCTTCAGCTATATCTTCTCTTTGTGTGTCTCTCTCACTCGTCGGCACAGACATCGGAGATGCGCTCTCCTCTTCTCTCTACGACGAAAATTCACGCTCGCGAATCCGACAAAGCCGCGTGTGTTTATCTTCGGGGCTCGTTTTCTCTCATTGCCAATGCTGCCGCCGTGCGATCGCACGTCAAGGCTAATGCTTATACTTTTTAATTTATTCTTATTGTACCATGGACGTGTACACGTGATTTCGCGAGGGATTTCAAAGTTCATGAATCAGCCGATTAATCGCGCCGAGTGGTTCTGCACATTCATTAGTTTACCGAGCGTATGTGTGTGAATCGCCCGAATACATAGATTAGTAGAGCTTAGTGTGCAGGATTACTCGAGCCCCGATATATATCTATATAGCTTGTGAAATTTTACATGAATTCGCCGGTGTAACGCGAGTATCCATATAGCGAACGCGAAATACTCATATCGCGACATTGGACATGTACGTAATTACACATCGCCTCCGGTTTAATTAAACATTTGACATTGTAGAGAAATGCCTCGTTGGCCAAAAATCGGTATCCTATCGTCTATCCTTTATTTAAGAAAAAAAAAAAGGAGAACGTATGGTGCGTGCGCGTCGAAGCGATCCCAGAGATTTTTTGTACCAGCAGCAGCAACAGCAGCGGTTTGGTGTTTTTGTTTTTTCCTCGCACCGGAAGCGATACCGGCAAGGGCCGCTGAACACGTGCTTGCTGTCTCTCTCTCTCTCTCTCTCTCTCTCTCTCTCTCTCTCTTGAAGAGAGAAAGATGGACGAAAGGCCACCTGAACTCTCTCGAAGGGAGCGAGAGCGGAAAAACAGCAGCTGAAGCAGCGGCACGCGACGGATGCTTCAAGCGCCTGCTCCGCTTATACAGCACCAGCACCAGCACACCAGCGCAGCATCGACGGATTTATTATGCAAAGAGATGGCTTACTATATAGGCTGTTTTTATCTCGCTTCCTTTATTCTTCGTTCTGGTGTACTGCGGCTGTGGCTGGTCCTGGTCGTGTCTGTGTGCAGGATCTGTGTTCGGGGAAGCGAGATGTAGCAGGATGTCGCCGAAAATCTACGCTGACGGCCCCACGACGGGAATTGATTATTCTCCACGTGGAGTCGATGATAAATGGAATCGTATGTGGCTTATATTTCGTGCTTTTTAACCCTGTTTGGCTCGTTTCCGAGAAAAGTTTGGATGAAAAACTTCAGATAAAGAATTTCAAATCCTATGAATAAACAGATTGAACGAGACACTCGTTTCCCACAAACATATTATTCAAAGTATCATAGCGAAGCTCGCCTAATATATAAGAAGCGACGATCCGTCGTCAATTGGTCGTTAATTATTACCGTCCACCGCTTACACGCATTCCTACGTATACACGCTATATAATACACGTATATGTATTCACGGACGCGACGAAGCAGCTTATTTACCTATTCTATAGACGAGTTCACGAGTCGACAGGTAACGTTGAAAAATACATTATAAGCGTACGTATATAATGCTCGAACCTTATACATATAAGACACTCTGATGTGCGTGTCCGTCGTCGTGGAAAAACGAATAGCGGAGCAACGTACCGTATAGGAGCGTCTCTACTCGACGGGGGATTAGCCTTTAATCCGACGCGTCTTCTTTTCTCCCTGCGCGCAGTTCCCCTTCTGAAGCTTTCTCTATCTGCCTCGATAATCCGCATACGTGAATCCATATATATTTGTTTATCCTCATGGTAGGGGTACACTCGGCTAATTAAGGTGAAACGAATAATCGTGTGAATTATATACATACATGTACGGAGACAGAGCTAATATAGCGCAAGGTCGCGATCGTCTGCTGCGCGTCTCTGTCTCCCACTGCTGCATCGTAAAATGATTAAATTTAGAAATCTCCCCAAAGCGCCGCCGTAGTATCTCCTCGTGTTTACGATTGTACACACAGGCTCCTGTATAACGGTATTATCATCGTGGCAGAGAGAGAGTTTCCGGGATCAGTGGGATAGTGCACATATTCAGTGCGGGTGTATTGGCGTGACGGGAAGCTCTCTCTCTCTCTCTCTCTCTCTCTCTCTCTCTCCTTTCTCCTCTGCGCAGAAATCCTACAAAGATAAGTCGATCGACGGGTGTATAGGCGCGTGCCTGCGGTCGCGGCAGTGTCACTTTGGGAGGAGGAGGACACACCACCAGCACCATGTGTTTAGCTCCGATATACCAGACTATCTCTCCTGTCACGCTTGCTGTCGAGGTTTTTTTTTTTTTTTTCGTTCCTTTGCCTCTTCTACGGTGGCGGGCAGTTACGCTCGGTCTGCTGCTGATGCACACCGGATGCCGCTCGCCTTCTTATATCAATTTTTAAGGAAGCCGCTCGCTCGTGGAGCAAAGCTCTTCAAGGGTCTGATATCCTTACCGGGGTTTGAAATAGAAATCGCGCAGCCTTTTTGTCGAGCGATTTATTTTTGGAACGACCGCACGCGTGTATGTGTGTCTCTATAAGATCAAAAAGTTCGAAGGTGTATACACGGTTAAATAGGTGCGGGCCTATAAGGTCTCCCCGCGTCTCTTTTGACATCGAGGAAAACAGTCGCGGCGCGCGGGGGCTTTTATAGCGCCTTTCTGTGTGTGCTGTGAGTGTCAATGCTCTTTCGCTCGTATATAGCTTCTTCTTTGGCTTTGTGCGCCGCGGCCCGCGGAGCGAGTATAATGGGCCTAGTGTGTGTATCTGTCCTATAACAAAAAGTGATTCACCATAGTGTGTATAATGTATAGATGAAATTAGCGCTTCATATATAGGACGTTTTTCTTACTGTTCGCATTCAAAGTCGATGCAGAATAAGCATAATTGCCATTTTAGTAAAAGTATATAAGGTTTCAAAACATTCTATTAATCGTTCCGCGCGAGGAAAGGATTCCGACTGCAGCCAAAGAGCGACACGCGACCATCTTACAAGCTTTTAAAGAGGTGTTAAATTACTTTTTTTCGGGGGAGATGCGACACACACACACGAAACATCTCATTCTGAAAATAACCATCGCATTGGACGATTATTTCGGTCGAGCGCGGCTGGATATATATACATATACATCATATATGCATATATGCAGGGAGAAAAGGCAGCTCCAGGGGTCTTTAATATTTTTCAAAGACAGCGCGGCCTACAAGCGAGAAGCTGCTGTTGCTGCTATACCGAGAGGATCTGATAGCGTCGTACTTTTTCGACTTTATTGGCTATGGGGGCGTGTGTAAACAGAAACTTTTTAATCGGCGGCAATTGTAACTTCAGAGGGACTAACCGACGTCTGCGCGTGTAGATGTATGCGGTAGTCTGAATTTTTCTTTTTTCTTTAGTCTTGCGCTCGAGCAATCGTATCGGCATTTTTCGATGAATCAGGAAATTCGCCAACTCGCGCGCTATGATGCATATATATACATTATATATGAGTTGCGGTTTACAAGGACAAGATCGAGTTTTTCGCAGCGAAAAGGAAATATGTAGGATTCGTCAGAGCACGCATGCATATAGCACTGATTCATCGCGACTGACTTCACTTATTGAACTCCACGAAACGTTTGTTATCGCAGGCTATACGATATTTAAGAAAAGATCCAACTATAGCACTGATGGTAACGGAAATCTCTCTCTCTCTGTTTTGCGTAACTATAGACACGCGTGCGGTTATAGCAAAACGTGCGTTCCAAGATTTCCAGAAGCTTATACGCTCCCTCTCCGTTATTGTGTATTTTATTACCTGTATACACTGCAGGACCGGCGCGCGGTAATTAGCTTTCCCCGGCACGTACGCCGAGAACTTCTTTTTTTTTTCGCCTCCTGCGTATTGCACCAGTCCGTGACCTTTACGCACGTTCGACTTGGGACGCTTTACAAAGCGGATAATGAGATCCGTTTTTGGGAAGCTGAGACGCGAAGAAATCCTTGCTACATAATAGCTATATGGGTAATTTATAATCGTCGGGGAAAGAGAGAGAGAGAGAGAGTGAAGGGACAGTTAACTTTGAGAGCTTCTGTATAGACGTACGTCTCTCACGTATACGTTTGTTTGTTGAGTTGGACCGTGATTATATAAATATGTTTATATATAAGTAATCGCTTGATTGGTTATAGGATCTTTATGATTATAACTGTCGTAAATAGATCATTAGCGAACAAGTGGTCAAGTAGATGTTTATTATACTGCAGAACTAAAACGGTATTTAGTTTTACGGCTCTATTTCCAGCTCGAAGCTGTAAAGTCTATTATGCTTTAACCCGGTTAAGCGAATAAGGATAATAGACCGCGAGCTATTATATTGTTTAAAACACAAGGCGGCAAAGAGAGGGCGACAAAGAAAAACACCAACGATTCGGTCTGGAAAGTAAAAGCAGCCTATATAACACGTGGCTCGCGCTCGAAAACACGGGGGAAAGAGAGAGAGAGAGAGAGATGTGTATAACGAAAAGACAGACGCAACGAGTCGCGGGGCTTTCATGCGTGCAGCGCCTCCCCAGCACGTGCCTCGCATTTTAAGTAGTCGCGCTAGATTGCACGAGTGGAACTGATATATATATTCATATATAGGTATATGCACATACGTATTTTGAAGTTCTAAGGCTGCGGTACCGAAAGGGTGCGTGTGCTTAGACGCTGCGCACGCGTCGTCGTCGTTTTTTTTCTTCCCCCCTCCCCCACGCGCACTGGTTAATTATGGACTAATTGTGAGGATGCGACGAGTGTCTCTCTTTCTATATCTCTGCTCTCTCTTCTCTTTTTCCCCTCTTCCGTTTCCGGCTCTTATACATGTGTATACCCCAGTTGTATCTCGGATTTTCGGCGATGGTAATATAGGACCTTAATGAGCTCCATACGCGCGGAGAGGATCTGACTGCACACGCGTGCGTCTTGGTGATTTTCACCTCGACGCGATATAATTGTGATTTACGACTAATGCGTATGTACTTGTGGCTCGCAGATTTTTATTAACGAAAGCATTATTTTTGTATTGCAGACGACGATCAAGGTCTACGCAAATTGTCTAAGACCGGATATCGAGTACAAGACACTGGGCATAACGTACGAAACAACCTGTCGTCAGGTGGTGCAGAATCTCCTTAACAAGTACAGAATGAGACACAGAGATCCGCGACTGTTCTACTTGACGATGGAGGTGACAGTGAGGCGGGCGAACGTCAGGACTGTATTGCCACTGGATGAGGACGCCAGACCGGCTGTACTGCAGTCTTGTCATCCACGAGGTGACTCTAGGTAAGGATCTTGACCATATTAATTATAGTGCGCGGACAAATCAGTGATTATTGAATTTATGGAAAAGATTTATTTCACATTGGACCTGTACAATTCGAACGATTCTCGACAAAATCAACTGAGTTTGTTTATTTAAGTTGAAATAAGAAATTGTTTTGGCATTTGGGTGTTTAACGGTAGCGTAATTTTGTTGCAGATTCTCCTTGCAGACACGACGCGGTGGACTCGTGAAAATTTACGACAGCGCTCTCATGTCCGGGGTAAGCATCTCAACCCATCCTAAATACATTACACTTATACCCCCCGTTCAACTCGGTCTGAATCTAGAAATTAATCCGAAAATATTCTATTTTGCGGTGCGCAGTCAAAGTACAAGAGCCTGCTGATCTCCGAGAAGACGACGGTAGACGAGCTGATACAGATGCTTCTGAGCTGCTACAGCTCGACCGAACGAGTCGAACAGTTCTCGTTATACGAGGTATCGGAGGGCGAGGAATACCAGAGGAAGCTACATCCGGACGACTCGCCGTTGAAGGTGACGCAACGCTGGACAAGCTTGGATCGACATCTCCGTATTAGGCGCAATCCAGATTACAATCCTCACAGACGAAAGGTACTTTAATCCCTCCTATCCCGTGATAATACAAATTCAAACTTGTATTGTGCAAGATTCGTGGAAATTGATCGTTTGTGTATTTTCAGAGCATGTGGGCGTCGGATTCGAGTATCGCCTTGGCCATGTCGAGGCTACAGCTCCAGGCACCCCATCACCACCACCACTTCTTCAGCCAGAAGAGCTGCGCCAACAGCAACAACAATCATCTGCTCTACAGACACAACAACCATCCCCATCACAATCACCACAATCACAATCATAGCCACGCGCACACGGCCGTCAACGACAACAACAACAACACCGGCAAACAGCTCAGTCAGAATCACCCGAGCTCGTTGAGTCTGCAGCAACAGCAGCAACAACAGCAGCAGATCGTAGTGCCGCACTCGTCGCAGTTACCGCAACAGACGCTCAAGAGTCTACCCTCGACGCCACTGGCCACCAAACACATATCCACCACCTCCTATGCCGACTACGAGAATTACCTGTTCATCTAGGGCAGGCTTTACATGTCGATTAGCAGCGATGCTCTATTGACGTGAATATGATAATATTATGTACGAAAGCGAAAATATGAACGACCGCACTCGTCGTCCACAAACACTGCACAGTATTTTTCATTGCGTTTATCGTGCATTATTTTCAAACCTATCGATTTTTGTTTTTTTTTTTTTTTTTTCTATCTACCGATGCGACTTGCAACTGAAGATGCATTTGAATGAGATATATATATATATATATATATATCTTTTTCAGGTTACCTGCCGATTGTAGATGTATTCTTTATTCTTTTTTTCTTTTCTTTGTAAATAATCTTTTTGTGACAGACGACGACGAAAGAGAACTATTATATATTATTATTGTTTTTAGTCAGTAATACAAAAGTGTACCAAAGGTAGTTTGTATCGAGTCAGTGAACTCTTATTCATTTACTATGTAAGGATGTAGAAAGCGTTAGTTAGTCGAACGAAATCCTAGGATGGATAATTCGAAAGGGCCGGATGTGCTAAAGTATAGTGTGAATACGCGCGCGCGCGAATTGTGCAGTGTGTGTGTGTGTGTGTGTGTGTGTGTGTGTG
>UELV01083566.1:0-11003 GCA_900490015.1 Megastigmus stigmatizans | reverse complement strand
ACCATTGGAAAGCTCGTCTCAAAATCTACAAAAACCATGCCTGATAAAATTTTTTCACATACATTTACCTTCTTTTTACGCGAGTTTAAAAGTACCTTATTTCGCGCTTATTTTGGGCCGCTGGACATTTCACGTGTAATACATATATGTAGTTTTTTTGCACATTCTGTTTGCTCGTATCAAGTACTTTTCTCTTAGTGCACATTTTTCAGGGCGCGATGGCAAAAAAAAAACGTGGAATCAAACACATAAAGCAACTTCTCGTTTTAACGAGAAAATGAAGTTTGTTCGGCGCCTTCATTAAAATTTTTTTTAGGGACAAACTCGTATTCTCATTATAAATTCGGAACAATTTTTTTTGGTTCAATTAACAGTTTAAATATGAAAAAATCAAATGATCGCGTACCTTTTCTCGCTGCTGCAGCCGCGCGCTCGTCTCTAGAATGCGACTAACAAATTAGCAGCTGGCTGCAGCCTCGCGGAATTTAAAAATTAAAATATATCCACCGAGAGAGCAAAGGGCGGTATATTGCGTCAGCTTAAATTAATAAATGCAGGAACAATTTTGCTCAGTTCCGCGACATTTCCCAACGGTGAAAAAGAAGCTGTGAAAGATGCAATTAAGTGTTTCCAAGTGTGTCTCTGAGAAAACAATGTCCAGAGACGCGATAATGCAATAACCAGCTTCCATTAATTTCCGAGTGACTGCAGCTCAGTTTTTCTCATTCATGTTTATAGAAGCGGCGGTAGCGGCGGTGGCGGTGGAAGAGCTGCACAGGATAGGAGAAAGTAGGTATAGAGAGTGCGAGCGGAGCAGGGCAGAGCAGAGCCAGAGGAGCTTGAGCGTAAGCGAGGACGAGACAAGGAGAAAGAGAGGAGTTTGCATTGCGCTATCTGTGTAGTTTATATTTCTCATATGTGAGCTTCTTCCCGTGCTTGCGCTCCTCGGCGTAGCGAGGCCTCCCATACCGAATGCCGCTCACGCGGGGAATCTAAAAAAGTTAATATCTGCCGGCGTGCCCGCGTGCCCCGACTTCAAAGCAGATTTGTTTTCGCATTTCCAGGGGTATTTGGCCCCGTTATA
Organism: Megastigmus stigmatizans; assembly: GCA_900490015.1. Lineage (NCBI taxonomy): Eukaryota > Metazoa > Arthropoda > Insecta > Hymenoptera > Megastigmidae > Megastigmus > Megastigmus stigmatizans. The sequence goes on along the minus strand of UELV01083566.1, from coordinate 9,919 downwards.
AACCCCCTTCCCCTTCCCCGCCCCATCCTTTCTTTTTTCATCCCTCTCCTTTCTCTCGCTCTACTCTACGCTCCACACGCTCCCACGCTGCTGCAGCCTCCTTACTATCCTTTAGATATCGGTACGTGACGTCGCTCCTGAAGCCCAGCCTCTCTCCTTTTCTACCTTATGAACGACGACGAGATCAAACCCGCCCTCTTATCTTTCTTTTCTTTTCCCCGTACTACAGAACCACTCGCTCTTTCTCTCTTTCTCCTTGCGACTCTACGAGTTCTTCCTCATTATTGATTCCGCTTGCCACGGGCCAACTGTCAAAAGGGACGCGGAAAATTTTTCCTACCAAAACCAACCTCATTGCTGCGTGATGAAAAAGAAATTATTGGGGAATGAATCGAGAGGGCGACTCAAGAAAATTCTCGGATCGACGAAACTGATTTTTTTTTCCACTTTTTCGTTGACACGTGGCTCGTGAGCTCTTTTGCAAGATCAAAAAGACGGAGAAAAAAAAATCACATACTGTAATAGAGTGGTATTCTGATTACCTGCTCTTTAAATTTTTTGCAGTACTGCTGTAGAATTTAGGCAAAAATTGTGTGTAAATCATAGGTTCGAGGAAGAGCGAGTGCAAACATTTCTGATAAAAGGAAGAAAATTTTGAGGGTTGAATATGGAATGGTAAATTATAACACAAACAGTTATTCAAATGTACATATTATACATTACACATTGTGAATTGAAATTGCGCAAATTTGAATAACAACGCGTATATCGTTTTGAATAAAAAGTGTAGAAACTGGGGTAGTACACACACACACACACACACACACACACACACACACACACACTTACGTAAAATTATTATTTACATGGGCCACGGTTACGATTTGCAGAATATCAATTTTTCACTGTAGCGGAATGTAAATTATGTTATACGGCTGCGAAAGTGCAATCAATTACGATGCATTGTTTTACCAAACTCGGGGAAAAAATCTGTAAAAATTGCTTTCAACCGCCACAGTATTTCTTCGATAATTTGCATTTGAGGTTCGGTCGAGGGACTAGCCTACAGCCAGCAGCCAACGTTCAACAATGCGTCGCGAATAAAAAACTTAGCGCTCGCCGCGGCTGAAACAAAGGAAACTTGAGGGAAAACAAAGTGAGCGCGGCGCACTGTTAAAGGGGGTAGAAACAAGTCAACGGTGAGCCGATAATAAATGCAAATACGTAATGAGGGAACATTTCGGATTGCGGGGAGTACATCGAAAGCCCATCAAATGAACAGCTTTACATATTCGTCGATAAATATTCCCTATATGAGCGGTTAATACGAAATTCATTTATCGACAGCCTATCACGGCATCGTAAAGGATCCCCGCGCGTGATCTGGCCCCAGCTCGAACATTACCACCACCACTCCCCCCTCCGCACTTCCCCCTGCCCCGTCCCAGCCTCGCTGGAGCCCCACGTACGCGCTCGAAAGCGCTCGCGCAAGGGCGCAAATCGCCGAGCAGCAGCAGCAGCAGCAGCAGCAGCAGCAGCGGCCTGCACCGACCGCCGAAATTCAATCCGTAAAGGCGAATTAATTTGCACGCAAATCGGAAGCTCTCGCGGGCCGCATGCAAATAACCATCCCGCCCGTGTAAAATCTATTTTCATTGTCGAATTTATGATTTATCCGCCGCTGCCGCCGCCGCCGGGTTAATTCGAAGACTGCAAAGGCGGAGAGAGAATGAGAGAGAGAGGTGGGTCGCGAGTGTGGTTAAGCTGCGAATATTCGCGATGCACCGACGAGCAGCAGTAGTAGCGCACGTACGATACGCGACCGCTCGCCCCTATATATACACATATAGTCCCGACAAGCGAGCTTTTACGACTCGTCGCTTGATTCATCCGATTAAGGACTAGCGGATATCAAACTGTGCTTAATGCGGTTCAACCGATACGCTTACACCGGGCCAGATCGCTAATGTTGTGGGACGCTGTGATTTTTTTATTCAGTCAGCTTTGCCTGTGGCTGCCCTTTGAAAGCCATTGTTGAGGTGACCAATACACGGAGAAAAACAAAACGATAGATCTACGTGAGTTCTCTTCGTAACCGTTACCTGAGGCTTCTAATATTAGCATTATTGAAAAGTTACGTAGATTTTACATGAGTGCTCAGTTACACTTACAGTAGAAGCCTTGCGCGATTGAAGGGGATTTATAAAAAGCATTTTGACTTCAACTCGTCATTTCTCAAAAGCATGTGAATAAAATCATTCGAAATTTTTTGCAAAATATTCTTGAATCTATGTATAAACTTATGCAATGTGTTAAAACTTTAAAAAAATATATTGTAATAGGACTAAAAAATACAAAACCAAATCCTGTTTTTAATGTTGTACCTTTTTTTCTTTCATACGATCAAAGTGTGTTATGAATTTTCAAGTTTCGAAAATTTTACTGCACAATATTATGTAGTAAGGACTAAAGATGGCTTCGGTAAAGTTTCAAGTGAAAATTTTCAGTAGATAAAAAGATATGAGTGTTTTGGTTGTTGTTTTCGTCTCGACGCGCGCGAGCGCTGCGAGTCCTTTGTCTGTATTACAGTCCCTCATGTTACAATTACTTAAGTTGATACGTTGATGTTACAGAAAAGCGCTTACTTTACCACTCGCGTAACATCTACATGAGTCTTGAGCATATCTAGCGTTTTTTTTCTCCGTATACGTGGCTGCAATACAAGAGAAAAAATTCGTTCAACAGGCTTCTAAACTAAATTTTATTTGGCTCGAAAAATCAACCGAGTACCGCAAATAACTTCCACTGAATAATGATCCGCTGCAGAAATATAATATTATAACGGCAAGTGATAAAAGTACGTCACTGCTCTTGAACAACGATAATGATATATGAATACGTATGATGTATATATTTAATTACTCGAATCATTTCGAACCTTTCAGTCGCGGTAACTGATGCCGTTGCATTCATTATATTATTTATATCAATAAAATTGCAACTCATGTTTCAACTTGTAAATTAACATAATAACAATATGCTTCAAATGAAGTCACAATATTTCTTATTCAATTTTATTTTTCTATAAATTCTGTGCCCAATGACCCCTTCAGACAAATATTAAATATCATGTATATCACGAGTGACAATCGTTTCTAAAAGCTTGCCCTGACGACTTAGGCACGAACTCATTGTTAGAATAAATTCAATTAGCATAATAATGTGCCAGAAAGGATTCGTTGTCATATAACACAATAACGGTAGCTTTAATTGTGAGGCCATCGTAATGGTGCTATTATGATTATTGCAGTGCAGCGTGCACATCTTATTTTATCAAATGAGAATCTAGGTCAGGTAAATGCATACATAAAACATATTATAACTAACTTTTTTCATTATAACAGTCACGTACATATTCCATTATATTTTATTCTCGAATATAATTCAATTGTAATTGTTATAATAATATAATTTAATACTCCCAATGAACATATACGTAAAAAGATAAATAGTTCATGAAATTGTTAAAACAAACATTTGCTAAAATCTTGGATAAAAATAAACGATCGTCGATATACAATAGCGCGTGCAGGATAATTCAGTGCGGGAGCAAAGAAATCGTCATTAAAAAAAAACAGGAAAAATTAAAAGTAATATATATATATATACGCACCGCGTGACAGTAGAGCACATCAAAGAATTGTTGAGTCTCAAAGGCGCGCAGTTAGAAAAAAGAAACCAAGCGACCATTTTATATATTTCTCAAAAGACGAGGAAAATGCAGTTCCTATGAATCTGCAACGGTATTTTACCCGATTGTGGCTCCTTATATTTCCCCTTTGCCTCTACGTCAATGTACGCGTGTGTATAATGGTCGAACAGAGTGTAAAGGTGTGCACGTGGGAGGAAGAGAAAGCGAGAGGAGGTGCGAAAGCCTCTTGGAAGTTTCAGTGAGCCGCTACTGCGGCATGAAAAGTAAGCTGCCGTGAATCATTTGCTTAATAGTTCAGGATGTGGATATGATGATAAAATTTAACATTGCTCATGAAACGCAAACAATGAGTATTTTGATGCTCTTTTTTTTTCCTTTTTCCAACGAAAAATATATCCATTTTCAGGTGCCTCAAGTAGTATAATGATATGATTTATTGTACTGCTCATTTCAAACATTCATGGCACAGTTCTGGGATCGAAAATTATTTAAAATTTTTTCAGAATTATCAATTCGTCAGTTGAAATAAAGTAAATGAACGAAATATTTATTTTATATTGGACATAAATCTAGTTTTGTTATGGCAGCTCGTTTCAATAAAACTCACTAAAAAAAAAGAAATTAAAATGATCAAAGACTCGTTCATCTAAACGCCATAAATTGACTTTTCTATACTAAAGCTTGGTGGAAAAATAATAACTTATTTATTCGTAATCGAAAATAATAAAAAAAATAGTACATCATCCAGCGTCGATAACCAATTCAGTTTTATTGCTACACTTTAAAATTGCACAATAAACTTATAAAAAAAAACAGTGCAATAATTAAATCACAATATTACAAAATTTTGTGAACCAATATTTCAATCCCGATTTAGAATTTCGAGCTCGGCGATTGAAGCGAAATTGATTTTTTTTTAAACTGCTTTTTTATACCACCATATTTGAATTTTGCTCTTTCACATTCGGTATACTTTTAAAAGTGGCCGCTTATTCGCCGCATGCTTTGCCACCTAAAACTCCATATCGAAAAGAATAGATGGCGAATGGGCCGCTTCGGGAGATTAAAAATTACTTTTGTAACTTATATGTATAAACAAAAGAGGCAATGCTTTGAAATGCAATATAATTGAATGGCGCTTATTGTGAGAGGTCGGTTTCCCTACAAACACGCATACCCATAATACAATGGCAGAATATGTATATATTGGTGCGTTGCGAGATGAGCCGCACGTCGATGCAGCGTTATTTCTCTCTGGCTCTCTTTCTGTCACTCACACGCTATTAGTTTTTTCCGCACGCCGAAATAAAAAATTTCCCAACAACACAAACACAAAATTTAATTAAAACCGACATAAACGCGGGAGCGAGAGCCGCCGAAGGTCGCGGGCTGTTGTTCACTGAAAAATGAGTTGGAAAATAATTTACGTTCAGCTATTTTAATTTCGCTCGACGCGTTCATGTCGTAATAAGTAGGGCGCCAAGATAAAATGAAAAACCTCGGCGCGCGGAAACTGGGTGCCCCATATATATATATACGTATATACGCGGCGCTCAGCAGCTCGTGAGAGAGAGAGGGAGACAGAGAAATCGAAATAGGAAGGACCAAGTGAGAAAATGGAAAAGTTTTGTTGCGCTTTCCCGCGAGCGGAGTCGCGCTCTATTAAAGCCGCTATCGACTGCTGCTGCTGCTGCTGCTGCTGCTGCTGCTGCCGTGGCTGCCGCGAGGGAGGAAAGTCATATATATATAGCAGCGGACTGCGCGCAGATCTTGAAAATGACCCGAACGCCGCTCCTTGTTTTCAACTTACGTCGCTGCTGCGTTTTGGGGAGCGTTTCCGCTCTTGATTTACATTCGACTTCACAAAGCTGACCGACGCAGTTACCGGTTGATTCGGGCACAAACGTCTGTAATAAAGAGACTTTTGAAAAGTATGATTTTTAATCCGTCAAAGAATTTCAATTGCGATCCATTGATTTACAACGGTCAACTCGCGCCCATGCGAACTATAAATACTTGGTGTGGAAATAAAAAATTAAGCCGCTACTAACGTCGATACTTTATTCGCACGTGTATATGAGGGGCTGCTTCGCGGGAAAGTCAAATATTGCTGTACGGGTAGCCTTGGCTGTCGCGCACCTGCATATAAAAGGTTATGAGAGTCGCAAAAGTCAAATTGTCGGCTGCACAACAAATCAAAGACCCAACAATGGCGGTTGATTTCAAAGGCAAATTTTTTACAATCTATGTAGCGATTCGGCGTTCTGCAGCGGCACACGGTCACCACGGCCCATTCTGCTGCGTTATAAATTCCGCGGTTCGAATGCCGCGCGGTGTTGATATCCCGTGTATATACAGGGGGAAAAAAATACCAATGTCCAGCCGAGACTGTAACGCTATTTATATACGACATCGCGTTTATCATATATACATCCTTGGAAATTTGATATAGAGATGAAAGTTCACTGTAGCTCAATATCCGGAGTTTTAAAAAGTTATAAACAACACGGAGATGAAATTGAATAAAAAGTCGATGATTTTCAATGACGGATTACATTTGGTTTGAGTACTTCCAAGCACTGAAGGAACTAATAAAACCACCTATTTTCCACCAGTATTATCTCAAATCATTGTTAGGTATGATAACGTCGACAGAGTCAAAATAGCGTTTACATCGTCAAGTGTCGATTATCCATCGCTCGTATTTAAACATATTGGTGCGAGTACACAGGCGACGCAGCGCATAAAAAGTAGGTATAATTTTTCGCGACAATCCATGCACTCACAGCGCAAGGCAGAAGTAGGAAAAAAGAATTGAGAGGCCCGTGCTCAACGACCCCTCCCCCCTATATCCCCCGGAATACATAGCGACAGCGTCAGTCACTATTTGCGATCGGGAAATGACGTCGCCCATCGCGCCCGGCATGTTTACCGTAAATAGGACGCCGCGATACACAACTACCCTGTCCTCTCTCACACACACACACAAGAGAGAGAGAGAGAGAGAGAGTAGAAGCGAAGGAGAGAGACAAGAGGATATAGCGAGGTTATCCATCGACGGTAGCGCGGAATAAGCTGACGCGCTACGCTCGCTTCTAAGTAACGCCGCGCGCGTTGATAGCGTATTAAGATTTCCTCGAGAGCTGGAGAAGCGACTCTCCCTGTGTGTATGTGTGTGGCCCTGTGCAGTGTAGGTGTGTTTGTATGTGCGCTGAGCCACCCTCTTGCCACCCTTCGCCGTTGACATTGACATACTGCTATCGGCTGCTGCTGCTGCTGCTGCGCCTGCTCCCCCTGTGTACCTATATAGCTAGCTGAGAGGCAGGAGGGGGGAGGGGGGAGGAACACCGGCCGAGATTGCCTTCCTTCCTCTCTCTCTCTCTCTCTCCCTCGCTAGCTCTCTCTCTTGCGCCTCTGTGCTGCAGCGCAGTCTCCTTGTATACGTCGCTCCTCATTTGAATTTAGATTCGGCACCTTGCGCATACCTATATATATACACGTAGCTCTGCGAGTCCCTTTTCTTTAGCTACCTCCTCTTTCTCTCAGCCACCTGTGTTATCGTGCGAGACGCTCTTCTTGCCTTCCAGGTCGCTCCTGAGAGACGATTTTACTGTTAATGCGCTAATTCTTGTGCTAAAAAGTTTCATGCTTTTGGGCTTCTCCATTATAAACCATTTGTAGATTATTTAATTATATATACTACGCGTAAAAGATTGAAAGTTCTATAGATATCGATCAAGCTAATATTGTTTATTGTTTTAATCTCCTGTTACCCTATTCTTTGTATTTTTTGTTGCTTTGCTCTATGTAAGAAAACTATTAATTATAAAATAAACTTCAAAAGATCGATGACTTTATCTGTGCATTATATTTAATTTCCAGCTTATAATAGAAAAGATTTGAAAAATTCACATTAAAACTATTCGGAGGAGGTATAATTTTTTTCCGCATACTTTTATTTGAAAGTTTTATGAAATTCCAAGCAAAGTGTCAGACTAACGTAACAGCAAGAATAGGAAGTGTTCAAAATTTCAGGTACAGTCGTTTTGAAATTTGTCAAAAATTTACTTTCTCTTATATACTTCTGCCTGCCTAACATTAACTTTCGGAAAAAATTTCATTAAAATCGAAGCAGAATATGACTACTATGGTATTCTTGACAAATGTCTCTTCTGTAATATGTGATGTATAAAATGAAATGCTTCATACATACTTATATAAGAGAACAAAAATTCGTTCATGCAAATGGCTACCGTAAACTTTGGTCCTATATACTGTACAGAGAGAATAAATAAATCATTCATAAATCACTGATAATGACTTCAAATTCAACTTGGATAATGAATTTAGGTAATTACTCGAATATCATTGCTAAAATAAGAATGCGAACAAATTGAATTGTACCTATTTGAACTTGAAAAGGTTTTAAACATATTCTTATATATAGTTTTTATTCCGAATTCTGCATGAACTTGTTCGAAAAATCATCTAATAGACTAAATTAAATTCTTAACTGCCTGGAAGCATCATAAAACAAACCGCATGCACTCCCAAACTTTGGGGGAATACTGCAAACTTTCATCCTTAAGGTTTATAATGAAAGCCGGTATATAAGACTTACGAGCAAATACTCTTACAAACTCGGCAACATTTGCATCTCTCCCTCTTCTCGGCTCCCTCCTTTATGTATCATCGGTAGCCTTGTAAATTCACTTTTTCACGCGCACACACACGTAGACGCGCGACTGCAGCGGGGAAATTTGCCGAGTTTCATTCCATTGCGCGACTGCATAACCAGCTTCGACCGACCTTTTCCTCTCCTCGTGTATAGCATACATATACATATACAAGAAAACTCTCTTATATATGCTCATGCGGTCGACTTGGGCGCATCCGGTTCGCATATACATGCGGAACGTTCCGTGTCAACTTGGTCACTCGAAAATATTGATTCATCCAAGTTCCTTTTTCAGTAATCGATTCGTAACTCGTTTATGAATGGTTCATTCATGGTATGAAAGAAATTTTTCATTAAACTAATTGAATTTTGTAGTGTACTTTGTATATATTGTGTATAAGCGCAGCTTCTCGCTCTGTCCGCAATATTTTGGTGGGACGGAATCGGTCGCGTAAGGTTCCGTATGCAAAGTGCGCGCATGGCTACGACAACATCCTATATACATATAATAGAGATTCACCGAGAACGCAGCGAGCGAATCGATACGCCGTGGGTCGGAGGCTTCTGCTGCAGCGAATGGCCAAGAAGAAAGCAGAGGAGAAGCGGGATAAAATTTGGAAAATGTCTTATAGATACACGCCACGTGTGCGGCCGCGTGTGTGTCTGCACGTGTAAAGATCTGTATACGTATAAGGAAGCGGTGAACATAACGCAGCCTAACCTCTATCTCGTAAGCGTTTGCTCAAAAGAGAAGCTGTGAGCGCTTGTGTGTGAGTCGATGCGGTTGTATAGGTACACGAGGCTTTCCGCGTAGGGGCTAAAGTCGCTGACATAACTGCTCGATATTCCGAACTTTTGCTTTTACGATCTCCACGACTAGCTGCATTCTAGTGCTGCCCTATATAGGCACACGCAGTTCTTTATGCGACGACCTCTCACTTCTATTCCGCTCTCGACGCCGGTGCCGAAATGTGGATATACGGATGTGTACACGTGATAACGTATGGGAGGACGCGAGTTCGACATGCATATAACCCAATCAAGTCTGTACCGGTTCGAACGGTTAATTGAGGCGCGCGCACATACACACATGTTTTCGCACACTCGTCAAACTCGATTTTCCTCGTTTTCCTGCCCGTTGATTTTTCTCTTTTTTTTCACTCACGGCTGGCGCGGCGCATTTCGTTCCGCTTTTTACGCGCCCCGCGCTTCTCACCGCCTCTCCATGCACACATTTTTTTTTCTGCATCGCTCGCACACCTTTTGTGTCTCGCGTGAAAAAAAAGGTGTTTGTGCGCGAAAAACGCGAAAATTGAGATGGAGACGAGAGGGAAAAACATGGGGCGTAACGAAAACAAAAAAAAACGGAGATGAGAGTACGTTTATACAGGGCGTTCGGAAATTGACCGAAAATAAGGATACTACGATATAGAGGAGGAAATTCTAAGCCATACGTAACTTCTCCGTTTTTCGATTAAACGCATAAATTTTGAGTTATAGACGATTGAAAATTTAGAAAATCAGCCAAT